>PYUH01000239.1:17452-72965 GCA_016808085.1 Suaeda aralocaspica | reverse complement strand
TTTTTTTTTTTTTTTTTTTTTTTTTTTTTTTTAATTTTTTGCTGACAAAAAAATTTCATAAAAGTAAATAAAATCAGTTCAAAGTAATAATAAAAAGTCATTTGAGATGCATAGCTAAATGCTGCCATTATTTGTGTGTTTAGCTTCTGGACTGTTCAATTATGGAGGTTTATTGGGCTAATTATAATGGTGAGCGGTGGCTTCGTTTCACTTATTGGTTGTCCTTGAATATTCCCAATTTAACGCTTAAGAGCTACACTTCATTTTCTTCTGATTCATCTTGTAGTGAATGCCAACTTAATAATCTGTTTCTCAAGCCATGCGTTCATGCCAGATACAATAGTTTACAACTTGTTTTCATTGATGTTTCTCCAGACCATGAAATTATATTGGTCGTGCTTCTATCTGCTGATGATGCAGCTTATTGCTTTTGAGGTTATGGTGATTTTAGGTCAAGTGAGGTTTTGTTATCCAACTTAAAAAATATTAAGTAATTACTGAAAAAGGCTTGTGTTTCATGTCTCAAAAAGGCTGCCTACACATAATTTTGAGGGAAGATAGTTTAGGATATTTAATCTTTGATGTAAAGCTGTCAATATTTTTAATTATTTTTTAATTTATTTTATGCAAAACAGTCAGAGTAGCTGACATTATTTAGTCATGAAATTTGGTCTCATATGTAATCCTTTTGTGGAGTGCTCCTTCTCATCCTTATTGAATAATGTTAAGATTGTGGTCTTATATTGCTTTCTGATTGGTTGAATGGTAGGATGTTTTTTCCTTTCTTTTTTTTTTTTCTTTCTAGCTTTCAAATTTGGCACTGCTTAAAGTTGTTATATCTTTTGATTTTCATGTTTCTAAATGGACTTTTCCTGAATACTGTTTGGGGTGACATAGTTTTGGAGAGATGAGTTTACTTGTATCTCTATTTGACAAGCAGTATCTTAGGAAGTTCTGTGATGTAGAAAAACGAAATCCTTTGGTACTTCATATTTACATTGCTTTATGATTTTATTTTGATTGGCATTTTGCAGGGGTTTGTCCTTAAATATCTTCTGTTTGTTCCAGAAGATTCAAGTAATAATGCATCAAGAACACCACAGAACTCTTGGAAACGTGAATCTGCTACACCAGAAAATTTTGTCTCTCTTCCAGAAGAGACTAAAAAGAGGTGACAAATAATGCTTTCGTTATATACATGTATGTGATTAATTTGGTTTATTAGAACTTTGTTTGAAACAAAAAGAAGACTTACAATGAGAGAAGCCGAAGAGGGGGGTCTAAAGCTGACCAACATTAGGCAATGATAAGATGTTCTTGGCACCATTCTAGAATAATGAACTTGATTTATTCTTGATGTTAAGAACTCCACTTGTGAGTTGTCCCATATCAGAGAAAGAGGAGATGTTGAACTAGTTAATAAGCCTAGAAATTACTCCTATTGCCAATTGGTTTTAGAATGGAACCTTCTTGTGCTTGTGGACCAATTTGATTCTCCTCCTCCTTGTTGGGTTACCCAGACCCATTTATATTTAACTTGAAATTTAACACTTGATGTTTGAATTGTTCTTGATTTTTTTAAATTTCATATAGCTGAGAGAATCTTTGAGAATATAGTCATAGACTGAAATTCTGTTGGGCTATCTTGATGCTTTATCTCTGCAGTCAATTCGTATTTATGTCGAGGCTATGCACACTTCAACCATCTGTATATTTTACAGGGCACTTGTCAGAAGCATGGTAGAAATATTATTTCGTTGTGGAAATAATAAAAGAGCGGTGATAGCAACTCTTGATGTCCTTGACCAAAATGATAAAGGCATCAGTGATGAGCCACTGGATGAGGTATGTTCTTTTGATTTCGTACATTTATGGAGCCACTACAGGTTCAAGGGTTATATACAAACTACAAAGGTCAATCTTTTTGTCTATTTTGCTAATGTTAGAATTTTTCTATTTCACAGATCATTCTTAAAGCTCTAGAAGGCCTTTCTGTCGAGTCTGCTTCAGATTTGCAGAAAACACTGAGAGTAACTTCATATGCATCATCTGCTAGCGCCATTCAGAGGCTTGAGACAATGCTTCCTGTCTTTGAAAGCCGTATGGGAGCAATGCTTTTCCTTATCTCAGCATTGCTTTCTCGAGGACTGGTATGTCTGCAGCTTTACAATTTTATTTGATTAATTACTTCAAAATATTCTTTATTGGCAAGCCTTAAAGTTGTGTATGTTTGGTGTTTTGCCCCCTTAATGCTTTGTTGGCTTTGTTGCACTGCTTAATAGCATAGTTTCACACTTTTACCTTGATATAGTCATATAGGTGACATAGGCTATATGGGGAATGTAAAATTAGTCAATGCTGTTTAAATATTATAGGAAATTTAATATTAGTCATGCGTTAGTACTTGGTAACAATCGAAGCCTAAACTCTAAAAGATGGATTGATGTCATGATTTGTATGCGTGCATTGTTTACAGAGACTTTCTTCCATTATTGCCCTTTATGGCTTTTTCTAGTGTTAAATTTTCCTGGGAACCTAGGATCTCTATTCTATTTTATCTCCTCTTAGGTGTTTCAACCTTCTCTAAAATTCCCGCGATTCCAACTTTCCACCTCTTCAATTATTGTGGGTGACATACACCTGATAAAATCAGCGTATTTGTTGAAAGTTAAGACTCAGTTTTTTTTTCTGAACGCTACCCTATTGGCTTGTAGGATATATGAAAATGAATCACAAATGACCTTGAATCCACAAAATAACCAAAATGTCGTCAAGAATTACCTTTTTATGACTCAACTAGACATGAGCAACATTGAGCACTGATAATTTGAGGGAACCATTTGAAGAGCAGGGAGAGGAGATATGTATCCTTTTTTTGCCTTATAGAAATTTGGTAATTCATAATTACGATGGTCAATTTATTTTGTAGAAATGGTCAGAGCTATTCTGGGCAAAATTAATTTTTGAAAACTTCTTCATAGCTATCAGCCCACTGACCATAAGAACTGAAGAGAGATGATTTATCCATCAGGTCATTAGCTGCACTCTCACAGTCTCAAGACTCTTTTAAAGGGACGTGATCAGCTTATCATGCAAGAGCAATGATTCACTGTTATTACCCTCTACTTATTTGAGTTTCTCTTTGAGTAAGACATCTCAATGCTAATGCCTTATACATTTAGCCGCCGGGTTTGATGCCTTTCTTATCATGAATTTCTAAGATTCGTATGAATCAAGGTAGTTTAATCTTCCTTAAGAAATAAAGTAGCTGTATGGAATCACCAAAGAGAATCTACATTATTTCATGGAATAGTAGATAAATTTTGGTTGTAGTTTGGTCAGATTTGCCAATGCTATGATTTCATGAGAAGCCTTTAGTTGCATTTGGATCTTTCTTAATTTAACTCCTATAGTCTTGTGTTCATTTATTCAGGATTCCATTCAAGCTGATAGAGATGATCCAAGCTTACCGCTAGTAACTGCTCCCTTTGGTCATGCCTCACAGGTAATTCTTGTTTTTACTAAGATATTTTGTTTAGTACTTTCATCCGAATATGGCATTTTGAGTAAAGTTGCTAATTTATTAATATGGTGCAGGAAATTGTAAACCTATTACTATGTGGACAGGCTGTTGCAAATGTGTTTGATGAGAGAATAGACCTAGGTGGTGGCATGTTTTTGAAGGGTGTATCGACTGATGTGGAAGTTGGATTCCTCACCCTTCTGGAGTCCCTTAACTTTTGTAAAGTTGGACTGCATTTAAAAAAACCAAAATGGCCGATATGGGTTGTTGGGAGCGAATCACACTACACTGTTTTATTTGCTTTTAATCCTTCAGTTCAAGATGAGAATGAAATGGAGGAGAGAGAATCGAGAGTCAGGAGAGCATTTGATGCACAAGACCAGAGTGGAGGTGGTGGCTTCATTAGTGTTGAGGGTTTGCATCAAGTTCTCAAGGATACGAACATAAAGCTACCCTCTGATAAGCTGGACCACCTTTGCAGTGCAGGCTTTATAGTTTGGAGTGAGTTCTGGCAGGCTCTTTTGGATTTAGACAAAAACTTGGGAGGCTTCAAGGATTCTTCAGGGTTGATGGGGAAAAAGGTCTTTGATCTCTACCACTTTAATGGAATTGCAAAATCAGTCTCAAATGGAAACCATGGCGAGACTCCCTTGCAAAGACCGCGGCTTACAAAACTTAGAGTCTCAGTACCACCTAAATGGACACCCGAGGAATATATGGCAGAGACAGCACCCCCTTCAAGTTCTAGCGGCAACGATACTGGTGGGAATAATGCTGCTAAAGCTTCAGCGCCTGAGCCTCCGCAACATGCCCCACTTGTAGACTGCATTAGAACTCGCTGGGCTCGTGCAAATTGTAATTGGACTGGAGATCCACCAAGTATTGTCTGACGCTTTGCTTATATATGTTGGATCGTTTCATCAGCAATCTTTGATATACTTAGAAGTATGTGTGCGGTCCAAAATTTAGGGTATATGTGCTGAGGATGCTCAGGAGTAGAGAGTTAAGACTGTTATTGTCAGAGCACAGCCTTGGTTGAGCGAACAGTACTTTCACTGGTGGTGTTGGCTTGTAATTCAGATAGGTACCAAATTTTTCGTGTCCTGTTGTAACTGTCGTAATTGAGATTGATTTCAATTTGTCAAGATTTTCTGGGAAGAACTAGTTCCCGCTAGATAAATTTGTTAATAGATTGTGCAGATCCTCAGATTTATTTGTTATGTTAGCATTGTTTTTCCCCCCAACCTAAAGAGGATCTTGTAGTTTCAGTTTAAATCATTTATTTGTATGCTCTCAGCTGCATCAGTGTCTTCTGATTCATAATTGATGATAAGTTTGTTGATAAACATCAATGGTATCATTAATAGGGAATATCAATTAGCTTCTTATTTTTTCCCTTTTATTTTGTTGGCTGTCTTTGGCTTTCTGTTTTTCTTATACGAAGTAATTATCTTGATGTGCTTACTTGATGATAAACTTAGCGATTATCACACAGGCAATGATAAGTATCATTTCCAATGCATGCGCGATTTAGCTACTTTAGCAACTCAAATATTACCAAGGAAACAAGGTCAATTGATAGATTTTTATGCAATACATGCAAGAACCTTTTCAAATTTGGACTCCACATATACAATTAGAGCATCATTAGGTATCAATAGCACAATGATACATGGGGATTTTGATCCCCTTTGAGATGTGAAACCGCCAGTGTGTTGTTGTACTTGCCACTTTGCCAGTACGTTTTTCTTGAAGGTGCATGGTGTTGGTTGTAGGGGAAAAGAAGAGGCAGAGGGAAAGGAGATGCTTTCCTTTTGATTCTCTGAATTAGTGATTAGTGAGTGCATCGTTGATACATGACTTGCAGGTATCACCACTTACACATGTATAGATCGTATATTTATTTTTAAATTCTTTTTAGAAGGTATACAAGTAGCAACTTTATTTCAAAACTTAACCTCTTTTGCATTGCTCTTTTACTTTGGCATCGTTTGAATTTTGGTTGTTGGCTAGTTTGACTGGCTGTTTGTATCGACTTTAATTGTGACTTTTTGATCATACTTGTATTTGTAAACATGTTTGATAACTTTCACTATTAGTTGTTGGCTGTTTAAACATAAAAATTGACTTAACTTTTTATAAGTTAACAATACATGTATATTTACAAGTTTATACACCGTAGTATTCATACATGATACACCATACAAGATTTATCAAAGTTAGCATTTTCTATATCCGTTTTTGTACCTCGTTTCGAATCAATTCTCATTCCGTGAAAAATCGTGCCAAACCTAGATTCTTAGCCAAAATGCCACCCATGCCAAGTTGCCAACTCAACCAATATCATCCATTGATATAATTCGGTGGATAAACAAATAAAATGACATGTCAAATTGTCAATGCCATCAAAAATCAACTTGATGACTAAAATAAGTCTTAACAACTCCATATAATAAATCCCAAAGACACCAAATAATCAAATTTCATAAACATTATTATAATTATAATACAAAATTACAAATTCCCCTTTAAAACACATAATTTCCTTGAAATGCTAAAATATCTCATCATCAAAAATCTTACAACAAAACAAAAAGAACAATTAAAGCCTTAAAAGAAGCGTCGAATCATCATCATTCATCAAAGATTAAGCGACGAAAATCGTTATCCCTAAATTGAGGTGTACATTTTGCTTCAATCATACACCATTACCCCCAACTTCATCTCTCACCCTTTTTATAGTTACTACTCCTCTTCTCTTCAGAATAATTCATCATTCACCTTTTTCCAAACTTCGAGGAAAACATAGAAAAACAGAGGAATTAATAAAAAAATGGATCATGCAGCAGATGCAAATCGAACTGATTTGATGACAATTACAAGATATGTGTTGAATGAGCAGTCTAAACGCCCTGAATCGCGTGGTGACTTTACTATTTTGCTAAGTCACATTGTTCTTGGTTGTAAATTTGTTTGCTCTGCTGTTAATAAGGTAATTATTTTCTTTTATTCGTTGATTTTTTTTTTTTTGAATTTTTTGTGTTTTTGAGTTATTTTATGGTTTTATTTTTCTGGGGTTTTGTTTTTGTGAGTGCAATTTTGTGGGTTTTTAATGGGTGTCTTAAAAATTATTGTTTTTTGTATTTTGGATTATAGAAACTATTATTATTATTCTTTTTTTTTTATTATTATTTTTAAGTATTTGGTATTGAGATTTTTTTATGAATTTATTTTATAAAGTTATGGTTGGTTTTGAAGATGATTATTTGGAAATTGGAATGTAGAAATGGTACTATATTTGTTATAGAGGGTATATTTTGGATTAGAAAAATTGTCCAAATTCTAGGATTTCTTTGACAAATGGAAATGGTGAAGTGTAATTTAAGCTAGCTTCTTTTTTTTAAGCGAGTATTTCGGAGTTTGGGATATGGAGTTTGTGCAAATAAATTTTGTGGGTCAACGGCATTTTGGAGGAATAAAAAATTTTAGCCAGCATTTTATTTGGTGGGGTCTTCAGTAATTTGTGTGAGTAAATTTTTAATGGATTTATGGTCCCTTTAAAACCTAGGATATCACTTTCAACTTTTGAGTTTGAAGAAATCTGGCAATTGTATTGTGCTTATCATTTTCATTTGCAGAAATCCATTGTATATGTTTATTTTATTTTTTTTGTAATTTTGTAGGGTAAGCTCATTTTGATGTTGATGTTGGTAGGATAGTGAGATGATTCAAAAGTTTAATTATGAAGCCGAATTATTTTTTTCGATTTTGGTTGATTCTAATGTCATATTGAGATTTTGGGTGGAAGTTCGTGATGATGAATGGAAAAATGGATAATGTAGGTGGGTACAACAAGTATAATTATTGTACTCAATTATTTATTTTGCGGGTATTAGTTGATGAAGAGCTTTGTGGATTATGTGTTGCTTTAAGCAAATTGAACAAGCAACATTGTCCTTAAAAAATTAATACTCGTAGGTTAATTCATAATTGTTGACTATACATTGGATTTTGAGCATCTATGATCATGGCATCATGCACAATATCTTTGCTTAATTGAATAAGAACCTATTAGTTTACATGTCTTCTAACATTCGTGGTACATGTAATTAACTTTTTTAATTAACAGGCTGGTCTTGCTAAGCTCATTGGACTTGCAGGGGAGACTAACATTCAGGTATTAACATTCCAAACAGATTGTTTCAGGCAAATTGTGATATCTAGCTGTTATTTGATATCATTTTAAAACGGTATTTTTACGTTAGGGTGAAGAGCAAAAGAAGTTGGATGTGCTCTCGAATGAAGTTTTCATCAATGCCTTCTTAAGTAGTGGCCGAACTGTAAGTGCCTAAAACAGTGAACTGCCTTAGTTCTATAGTAAATTTCTATATATTAATATCTGCTAAAAGCCAAAGCATGTTTGCAGTGCATTCTTGTGTCTGAGGAGGATGAGCAAGCTACATTTGTTGACCCATCTCTTCGTGGAAAGTATGTTTGGAAACTCTCCTACATGTTCCTCTTTGTTGCGTGCAATTTTTTCCCTTCTATTCTAATGATGGGTTATGCGTCTTGAGTTTATATTTTCCTATGTTCAATGTTTAAGATGGAATTCTGCAACGTTTTTTCAGGTATTGTGTTGTCTTTGACCCTTTGGATGGATCTTCAAACATTGACTGTGGTGTTTCAATTGGAACTGTAAAGCATCTCATCCTCTGATACATTTATTTCTTTTTTGGTTGCTTTGATAACCTTATTTTGCATCTTAATTTAGCTAATATGTTGACATATTTCTTTGTTCTTCATAGATCTTTGGTATTTATATGGTCAAAGATTTTAATAATATAGCTCTTGAGGATGTTCTGCAACCTGGAAAGGATATGGTAGCTGCTGGTTATTGCATGTATGGGAGTTCTTGCACGGTAAAAGTTGACGTCCTTATAATTCCGTAGCTGTTTGATTGTTTAACATTTTGCCAAATTTGGACCTTTCTGAATTTGAAAAAATCTCAGTCACTTTAAGATAATTGGCAGCCTGTTCCTTTTTTCTTTCTTTTTTCCAATAATGATTTCTGCTTAGATATTTGTTTGTTTCATTGTTTGAACTGAGGTGCCAAACTTGTTCTCTATTTTTCAGTTTGTTTTGAGCACTGGAAGTGGAGTTAATGGTTTCACTCTTGATCCATCTCTTGGAGAGTTTATCTTAACTCATCCTAATATCACGGTAAACTTTCTGGATTACAGATAGTATGTTGCAAAGTCTTGGCTTCTGAGTCTTTTATTGGCAAAAGGCAATTCTTTTTTTTAAAAGTATGATGTTTCTTTATGTTATTAAGAGCTTCATTTACGGAATTTATCTCAGACTCTTAGTAGATGCAGTTCACGTCTTTTCCATGCTCAATAAAGCTGGGTTTAAACTGCAAGCATAACTAATTACTAGATACTAGATTCTTTTTTATTATGCATCACTTAATTGGAGTAGCTCTGTAATGATCATGTATTTTGTCAGCCAAGCAGGCAGAATGAAAAAATCGTTCTATATTTGTTGCAACAATAATTTGACATTTTGCGTTTTCATTTTTAGATGAAAGTTTGTATTGTCTTGGAAATTTGGAAATAAAACTTTTTTTCATCTTTATTTGCTTCTAACGTTTTATTTTTATGTTAGAGATGCATTAGAACTTAGAAGTGTACAGTTCCTTTTTCCTCTGTATTGACTGTAATTACCTGGATTTTTTTCTTTGAGTAGACCCCGAAGAAGGGTAAGATCTATTCTGTAAATGAAGGCAATGCAAAGAATTGGGATGCCCCAACAGCAAAGTACGTACATTGTTGTTTAACCGATGTTTGATCTATTTTTGGTGCTGCTATCTCTAACCTTTATCTTTTCCAGGTATGTGGAGAAATGCAAGTTCCCTACTGATGGCTCACCCCCAAAGTCTCTCAGATACATTGGAAGGTGATTGGAGCATGAGATTAAATAAACTTGTTGTAATTAAATAATTTTGCAGCATATGTATTTTCTAGTCAACCTTTAAAGTTTGTCGGCTGGATGAAGTGTTTCTGTTTGAAGCTCTTAAAGTTAAAAAGACCTCCGCATTTGCTTTATTTACTGGATAACATTTGATCTATTGTTGGACTGTTGAAGCATAAGTCATCATAACCAATGGGAGATATGCGGACAGAAGTGACAACTTTGCGGCTTACTTCCTATTTTGATCACTGATGGCTTCAACAGGACATGATTACTTAGGGCTTAGGAATATACCTTTGTTTTGGAGAGGGAAAGGGAGAGCAATGGGGATTAGGCTGGTGTACAATTGTTAAACATTGCAGTTTGCATCATTGTATGTGTTTGTGATTAAATCAGGAATTATTACCTATTTTGATCGGCTGATGGTTCCAACAAGAAATGATTACTTAGGGATTAGAAACATAAACCTTTGTTTGGGAGAGGGAAAGGTAGAGCAACGAGGACTAGGGTGGTGTAGCCATGCAGTTAAATTGTTAAACTTTGTAGCATTTTATGTATTTGTGATTACATCAGAAATCATTCGCTGATTTTTCCTTACCTGATGCAGCATGGTAGCAGATGTTCATCGTACATTACTTTATGGTGGCATCTTTATGTACCCTGGTGATAAGAAGAGCCCTGATGGAAAATTGCGGTACGCCATTACTCAAGCACCTTATGTTATACTTCAGTAACAATTACTGCTTCAAAATCAACCCAAATAATATTTTCTTACTGCTGTGTTATCTGACGATTGATTCAGAGTTTTGTACGAGGTCTTTCCAATGTCATTCTTAATGGAACAAGCTGGCGGTCAAGCTTTCACTGGAGAAATACGGGTATTGACCTAATTAATCTTTCTTGCATTCATCTGGGTTTCACATTTAGGTTTTCAGTGGAGAAATTTGTGTTTTTCACATCTGTTAAAAGTTTTATACGTATTACTTGGTATAATTAGAAAATCCTTTGAGCTTTTGTCAGTTGTCTTTTAGGTCAACCGAGAAGGCGAGCATGAATATAGTATAACAAGAAAAATAACTATGCAACTTTACTTGCCCCAAAAAAAAAATCCTATGCAACTTAGGTCTTATTCATCTTTATATATGTATTTTCAACTCAAGGTATTCATTCTAAATTGTGATTCTAATGGCAGGCACTTGATTTGGTCCCTAAGAAGATCCATGACCGATCACCAATATTCCTTGGAAGTTACGATGATGTTGAAGATATCAAAGCCATGTATGCTGCTCAAGAGAAGAATGCTTGAGCTTCTGTAGAGGTTTGATCCACTAGAAAATTCCTCTTGCGGAATCGAGTGATCCGAGTAAAAAGTACAAGTGAACTACCGGTCGAAAATTAGAAGTACAACTGAGCTTTGTGCCAGTAAATATGCTCCAAAAATGTGCATAGTATAGGAATATACATTTGGATGAGCACTGATTACTTGTTAAACAATTATATTTCTTAATGAATGTCGATGGCAACTTTAATCCCTTAGATTACCTTCTTTTTATTTCTCAAGATTATGTAGTATGTCCCTTGAGTAATTTGATCCTCATCATCAACCTTTGTTTGATAAACCTATGTGTATGTGAATCTTGGCATCCAATATTGTTTAGTGTAATGTTAAAATCATTTACTACTAAAGGAATATGATTTACTATGATAATTATATTCGAGTACAACCTGTTATTAAAGGGTTTGGGTACAGGAATTTAACCCATTAAAGTACATGAGTTGATATGACACAACCCATTTATTAAATGAGTTAGATTAGGGTTGAAGGGGTTCAACCTGTTTAAGTAAATCGGTTATCCTGGTACAACATGATTCTACCTAGTTTTTTTACTTTAGCATGTAAAATAGGACATGACACGCTAAGGGTCTGTTATTCTGTTTACTTCAGCTAAAAAATAACTGATTGGAGCTGAACTGACCTAATTGGAGTTGAAGTGTACTTAAAGGTTTTAGTATGGACTAATGATTTTAAATTATGGGTTACTTATGACATAATGATAATTTTGATATTAATCCACTAATAATTACAAATAAAAAAAAATAAAAAAATTCGTTATTGGTAGTTCATATTTTATGAAAAAAACCAGTAATGCATCTTCATATGTATTAGCCTTATTTTTGTGAATGATAATCCATTTATGTGGTATTTTCATTTTTTTGTGAGTCATAACCACTTATATTTTTGTTTCATTTTGTGGATGGTAGTTTCATGAAAATTATATATATATATATATATATATATATATATATATATATATATATNGTTTTAAAAAAAATATATATATATATATATATATATATATATATATATATATATATATATGTTCCTGGTATAACTTTTGTCTGAACTGGACCTACGAATGCTCCTCGAGAACCGACATCTGACCTGCAAAACAGACAGAGGATGACTAACCCGGGGGTTTTTTCCCGAGAACGCCCCTCCGATGCTTAAATCAGCAAGCTGGAAGAATCGGTCTAAATTTTAGGGAATTTGTCAGAAATGGCAGAAAAAGCGTACCTCCAAATGCGGAAATTGTACTATATTTATAGTACGAAAGTACAGTTGTCAGACCCCTGGGATCATGACAAGTGTCGTAATCTGACACCCCTCCGAAGGGAGTGCCTATGAGGGTCTTTTGCCCCTGTTAGGGGCAAAATAGTAATTTCTTTTATGTTGGGCGTGGGACATGGACCTGGCCCAAACAGTTAGCCCCAAGCCTGACGTGGGATTTGATATCCGGTGAGGATGGCATGTTAGGCGTAACATCAATTAACGTGCTGCTGAAGAATGAGAAAAGACTGCCTGACCCAGTTGACTGAGAAAGGCTCCCCTCCTCAGCTGTGTTACTGAGGAGGTGTGACTGAGGAGCTCTATGCTCCCTTTCCCCCATGGTGACTGAGGAAGGCATCCCTCCTCGGTTCTGTCACTGAGGAGGTGTGACCGAGGGGGTCTACTCTCTACTTCACCTTTAATGACTGAGGATGGCCCCCTCCTCAGTTATATGTTTCAGGAGGTATGACTGAGGAGCTCTACACTCCATTCCACTCTTGATGACTGAGGAAAGCATCCTTCCGGCCTCAGTTATGTGTTTGATGGGGTATGACAGAGGATGGCCATTGAGAATCTATTCCTTTCCCTTTCAATAGCTAAGAACATTCTCCATGAGGTAAGCACACATGACTGAGAAGGGTTCCCTCTGTCCGTTGTCGAGTGGGATCATCCACTCCCGAGGGGCTAATAAGTCCCCTTTACTTCCATATCACCACATTGCTCCTTAACTATGTAGGAGAGCCCCATTCATGACCTAGGGCTTCCTCGACGCCCGAGGGGTTAATAAGCCTCATTATTTGATCAACACTTGGATTTGGTGGAGCCATCTTCATAGTTACTCAGTCATGTGGAGAGCCCCATTTAAGACCGAGGAGGTTCCCCCTCTCCGGGTACGAGGAAGCGTGACCAAGGGTTTTCTCCTAGCCCGAGGGGCTAATAAGCCCCCTTATCTATCCATTACTTGGATATTGTGGAACAACCTTCCTGACTCCTCCGTCATGAGGAGAACCCCATTCATGACTGAGGAGGCCTCCCCTTTCTATGGCCGAGGAGATGTGACCGATCGAGGACTTCGCCGAACGCCCAAGGGGCTAATGAGCCCCAACATTTATCCAACACATGGATATTGTAGAAAAATCTTCATGACTCCTCAGTCAAGTGGGGAACCCCATGCATGACCGAGGGGGTCCCCCCTCTATGGCCGAGGAGGTATGATCGAGGACTTACTGAAGGCCCGAGGGGCTAATGAGCCTCAACACTTTCACCACCTGGATACAATGGAGTTATCCTCATGGCCCCTCGGTCATATGGGGAGCCCCATTCATGATCAAGGAGGCCCCCCCCCCCTCTTCGTTTTGACCGAGGAGGTGCTAATAAGCCCCAACACTTGGATATGGTGGAGTCATCTTCACAACTCCTCAGTCATGTGGGAAGCCCCATTCATGATCGAGGAGGTCCTTACTTGTCCCATCCTTGCTAAACGATGATGGTGCCTAACTGGTAGGTCTTTTAGCCTGGGTTATTGACCAGGACCCTAGACGATGGTTTCTCGAGGGTGTAAAAGTTTACTCTTTTCCCGAGCTGCGAACCATCGTCGTGCGGAATCGTTTACACCCTGTAAGGGTCGTCGGAAATGTGATACTTGGTTTAGATATGTTTGTGTAATACTTTGTACAATTAGGGTTTTTGGTGTAGTACATTCAGGGTTATGAGGTGGTATCATTAGGGTTTTGATGAAGTACAGCTGACCCTTCAGATACTTTTTTACTTTAGGGTTTTGATGAAGTACAACTGACTCTTCAGTTATCTCTACCACACTTAGGGTTTTCAAATTGTAGTTTGGCCTTTTTCGATTATCGAGGCGTCTCTTCATTTACTTTTGGATGCATATATAAGAGTAACTTGTCATTTTCTTTCTTCACTTTTCATCACTTAACAAAATTTTGAGAGCATTTTCTAGAGAGAGAAGTAGTCATCCCGAGCTACTTGAAGGATGATGGTATTCAAGATCTTCATTGTAAATATAATTTTAAGGATGGTTATAGTTGTATAGACCCTCAGCTCCTATATACTGTAGATAGGCCGACCCCTGGAGCCATAGCTGTATACGATACTTACTTAGAAGCAGGACTTAGATTTCCATTACACCCCTTTTTGGCCGAGCTACTTCGTACATATAATTTAGCCCTTTGTCAGTTGATGCCGAATGCCTTGTCCAACATTCTCATTTTCATTTCTATGTGTAGATTATTAAGTGTACAACTGAGTCTTAGGTTATGGCGCAATCCGCTAAGGAATATGCGCCGAAGTGGTATACTTTTCATAGCCGAGGACTATATAGGTTAAATTGGGGGTTTTCCCTCGAGTAACAAGAACTTTAGATCCAACTTTGTCTTTGCATATACCACCACCCCTATGGCTGGTCTTTCCCCACTGCACCTACCGAGAGGGGTCCCAATTTTGACATGAACCTAGATGTAGAAAAAATGTCTGAGGAAGAAGGTAGGGTGGCTCTCTATCTTATGACCGTCGAGGTAGTGGCCAACAGTCAGAGGACTCTGGAACCAAGGTTCACCCTTCCAGACAAGCCATTCCTCGAGAACGAGTTCTTCCTTTGTTATGTTGGGTTGAGTCCTCTTTTCCTCTTTACTATTTTTTTGTTGCTATTTGTTTTCTATCTCATACATCTAACACCTTTTTGCTGACAGAGCGAGTAATCTCCGATCTCCCCAAACATATGGCAAGTGTCGTTAGTGCAGCTGAGCTGAGGAAGAAGTAGCTCGCTAAGAGAATAGAAGAAAAGAGGATGAAGGTGCCTGCCCCTCCACCGGTAAGCAATATCCTCTACTCAGTAACTTTTTACTTTACATGTGTTTTATGCTTATATTTGCTAACTCCTTTTTACAGAACCCTCAACAAGAGCAAAAGGAAGAGGACTGAGTCCCAAGCCCTTGCCATCATCCCTCCTGATGAGGGTATCATGAAAGAGATCGAAGAGATCGGGGCTTCTCATACATCTGAGAAGTTTGTTCATGAGGAGGAGGAACCCGAGAGGTTCGAAATTTTGGGGGTTTCCGACCCTAAGGACTTGGAAACTGCCTATCTCGAGGACTCTGTCCTTCACCGACGCCCTCCTTCAGCGGGGTCAGACAAGGTCTTCACTGAGCTCTCTGCCCGAGAGAGGAGGACTCGGGCAAGAAAGTCGTTGGAGGAGTTAATTACATCGAAAGACGAGGAGGCCATTAAGGCAAAAGGGGTTGACTAAGTAGAGGACCTGATTTCTTCTTGGATGGATGTAAGTTACTTAGTAATTACCTTTCAACTTAGTAAGTTTTAACTTTGCAAGTTTTGTTTGTCTCATATTGACGACCGATGGAACAGGTCTCGGTACGAATGAACGTCATGGCTCAGTAGTTCAAACGTGCCATGTCAACTGACGTTCAGAGGCTGAAGGTTCAGCTCAAGGCCACTGGGCAGCAGAGGGACGGAGCCTTGAAGCAGAAGAAAGATGCTGAGGAGCAGCTTGCAAAGATGCAAGAAGATCTTGCCACATCTACTGTTTCTCTGAAAGAGCAAGAAGAGAAAATTTCAACTCTTAAAAAGAGGCTGAAGAAGGTTCGCTCCTTGAAGGCATCAGTGGAGGACACTCTTGCAAAAAAGACCGAGCTGCTAAACAAGAATGCAGCAGCACATGTCAAAGAGTGGAAGAAATCTCCTGCTGGTGCCAATTTTTCTGCTACTGTAGGGCTTGCTTCCTATGACCATGGTGAGGCCAATGCCATATGCAGAATAGGCCAAATCATGGAAAAGGGAAACGCCAACCTCTGGCTTCAAGTCCAAAAGGCCTACTACAAGATGCAGGAGGATGATGAGAAGGCTATGATGGATGCTGAGGTGGACACTGAATTTACTCCATCCAAGAAGGGTGAGGAGCCTGAGGCACCAGCCACTAGGGAGACAGTGGTCTAAGAATCCTTAGGTGATTCTTCTGGCGAGGACTTAGCAAGGACGGCTGAACTGCGCCGTAAAGGTGGGAATGACAAAGGGGAGCCAGAAGAGTCAAGCCCTGAATAACCTCCTTGTACTTTTAATTAGCTTTCGTTTCTATTGTCTTTATGTAATGACAACTTATTGCCCCATTTAGTAGATGATAATTTTTAATATAAATTTTCTTTTGACTTTCAATCTGAGTTCTTTATTTTCTCTTGTCTACATGATTGCTCGACAATGGGTTACATTTTATGCAAATACTTAGTGAATTTTCAACAAAGAACTCAAATTTTGATAGACTGATAAGCCGTTGTCCCGAGGGACACATGCGATATATTCCAAATATTGAAAAAACTGATAATCTATTGTCTCGAGGGACACATGCGATATATTAAGTCTTCATTTCTATTCATAGAAGCAGGTTATATTGGTAAAGTATCACTCTTTTACATTGATTGAGGACTAATTCCTTTCTTGCCACGATAGTTGAACAATGTAAACTGTTATACATAGAATTTCCTTAGGTTGTCAGCGTTCCAAGGCCGAGGGAGCATATTCCCTTCCTCGTCCTCCAGTCTGAATGTTCCTGTCCTAACCACCTTTTTGACCTTATATGGTCCTTCCCAGTTAGGCTGAAGCTTTCCCATTGTTGGTGTTCGCCCAGTGTTCTAAAATTTCCTTAGTACCCAATCGCTTAACTTAATATCCCGAGGGAGAACACGCTTGTTGAAGTACCTTGTAATCTTTTTCTTATAGACTATAGACTTCAACAAGGCATTTCCATGAGTCTCGGGTAGTAGGCTGAGGTCGATCGCCTTTTGTGCTTCGTTCTTGTCATAATTATAGAAGGTAATTCAAGCTGAGAGAATGCCCACCTCAACTGGGAGAACGACCTCGCTTCCATAGACCAAGTTGAAGGGGCTGTGTCCAGTAGCCTCTTTGACTATTGTCCTGGCCGACTACAATATTCCCAGGAGTTCATCAACCCAGGATCCTTTAGCGCCTTCCAACTGCTTCTTGATGCCACTGATGATGACTTTATTAGCGGCCTTTGATGACCGTTAGTCTGGGGACATCCAATGGCCGAGAACCTGGTCTGTATGCCAAACCGAGAACAGTATTTTTTGGTTGGCTTGCTGTCGAATTGTCAGCCATTATCAGACAGGAGTGTTCTTGGGACGCCAAACCTTGTGATTATGTTTTTCCAAATGAAGCTTTTTACTTGTTTATCACTGACCGTGGCTAATGTTTCAGCTTCAATCTACTTAGTAAAGTAGTCTACTACAACTATGAGGAACTTCCTTTGTCCCTATGCTGGGGGAAAGGGGCTTAGGAGGTCCATTCCCCATCGGTCAAAAGGAAGTGTTGGCCGTATGGCAGTGAGGTCTTGAGCTGGCCTCCTTGGGATGTCAGACTAGAATTGACACTGTTTGCACTTTTGCACCAGCGTGGTGGCATCTTGTTTGAGTGTCAGCTAATAATATACAGATCGGAGGGCCTTCCCTGCGATGGTCCTTGCTCCTTGGTGAGTGTAAATGCACCTAAGAGACTTAAGAGGGGGGGGGGGGTGAATTAAGTGATTTAACAATATGCGGAATTTAAAACTTTAACCACCTAATTTTAAGTTTCTTGTAGCGTTTTAAAGATCGGTTCAATTACCCTTAATTATTTGCGTGAAACTAATCAATTGATATTGCTTGATTAGTCCCCCGAAACAAGTTAAGAAACGGTTTTGTAAGGCAAGGAAATAAAGTGCAAGAAATAAAGGAGACACAGGGATTTTTTACGAGGTTCGACCCAACTATGGTCTACTCCCCGCCTACACTCGTAGGATTTCCTAAATCTTCACTATTAATCGCACTTATAACCTACCTCTAGATTACAAGCCACTCACTAGTCTCTAGCTCTAGAAAACAAGATTCAAACCCCAACTGTTTACTCCAACAGTTGCTATAACCCGAGTACACCCGTACCCCAATCTTACCAAACTCTCAGTAAGAAAAATTACACAAGAATTATCTCAGAAAAACTCAGAAGAGAGAAAGAGATAACAACTCAATCCTACGTAAGTCACAACAAGCAAACTTGAATATGAACTAGAGTCTCAAACTGTTTCCAAAATTGTTTCCAAAGTTGTTTCTCAAGAAAAGATTTTTTCAATTTAAGCACACACTCTTTTTCTTCTCTCTTTACTCTTGCTTCGTATGAGAAAGAGTTATTCTGTTTATATAGAAGGGAACAACCTTCTTCTCCAAGCAGAATATCAAAATCTCATAAGAAAATATTTGGTCAATCAAATCTCATTTTAAAAGTTAAGAAAATATAAATTTTCCTTAATTTGAAGATCATGAGATTATACCCTAAAATCCTTTTCAAAAACTGGCATAAATAATATAATCAGAAATCTTTTCATAAATAAAAAAGATACCATATTATATTATTCATTCCCAAAAGTTTAAAATCAAATCTTTTATGAAACAATTTAGGAAAATGTTTCCTTGAGAAATTTTATGAGACTTAAGCACGTATAATCAAATTTGAAATTGTGACATACTTACAAGAAAATCTAGAAAATAAAATAAACTGAAGCTCTTGAGATTTTCTTGCTTGTATTATGAACTTGATCATGTTCCAGCTGTCTTAGGTAGCTCAACAACTCTAGCAACCTGCAACCAACTAGTAAAACACAACCAAGCATATATGTACCAAAAATAATAATAAGATAATAGCATATAGTACATAATTAAAATGTTTGTTATCATCAAAACTAGGGAGTCAACAATTTCCCCCTTTTTGATGATGACAAACAAACAACCATATATCCAATTGGAACAAAATAAACCACATGTAAGCACTACAAGTACTGAACACAAGGTTTCCAAACTTTAGAAACGCAACCTGAAAAATATTGAAAAAACAGAGAGAGTGATAACACATTTCAGGAAACAGTTTCTGATCCTATTTCAAGAACAAACAACAACTAGCTCAAAGTGATAGCACATTTCAGGAAACAGTTTCTGATCCTATTTCAAGAACAAACAACAATTAGCTCAGAATGATAACATATTTCAGGAAACGGTTTCTGATCCTATTTCAAGAACAAACAATAATTAGCTCAAAATAATCAAAAAGAAACAGAGAAGTGTTAGAAACAGAGCTAAAACAAGGAGAAAATAAAGATTAAAAGAGACAACTTCAATATCTTTTCCCCCTTTTAACATCATCAAAAATCATCAAACATAAGAATAGAGTTAAGCAAGACTAAAAGATAATAACTAGCCAAATTCACAAGTAGTAGTCCAAAGAGTCATATTAGTATTCGTAGCTCAACCGCTATCTAGGGATGCTGGTGCTACATTAAAGTCCAACTCACAATCCACATCAATAATATTAGAACCTAGCAAAAGCATAAACAAAAAGATGTAGAAAGATCAATAAGGTTCAAAAGGCTTTTAGAACAAAGAGGAATAGGTTGGCTTAAGACAAAGGTTAATTTTGTGAATGTGAAGAGGGAGTGTGAGATAGGAGGGAGATGAGCTGATCAAATTTTGAAACAAGTTCTTGATGATGCCTCTTGTTGTCAGCTTGAATGGTACGCAAAAGCGAGTTACCAACGGTGGTAACCTGTGAAGTGAAACCAATCTCCGATCAAGCGAACCAAGTAGCCCCGTCATAGTACAGTTAACCTCTCCCAGAGAGCCATCAGGATATTCACGCTCACAATCATTCGTTCAAACATCCTTAAGTTGAACCAATTTATTATTTTCAATGGCTAAGAACATCATGTGAAGATTACTAATACGCATCTCAGAAGTAGCCGTAATACTAGTAGAAGAGAATCCAGTTAAAACAACACCACACTTACGGAACACGGGAGTGAGCCACATGCCGTAAGGCAAGTCATGAGAAGAAGCTTTCGACACATGAAACATATGCAAAGTGATAATAGTAGGGAGATCGATAGGTGTCCTAATGAAAGCAACTCCATCAAAACCAAATCCATATACCGTGACTCATTTCTTCATTGTCCTCTAAGAATGAGAGAGCGAATAACAACAACCAACAGCAATTTTTGAAAAGGTGAAAGTAACAACTCGTCAACAACATCTGGGACTTCAATGTCAGCATTGATATTTCGTTTTTTTTTTTAAAATAAAAAGACTATCAAGAACTTTTCAAATGACAAACTGTGAAAAAATAATCAGCTCTAGGGTGGCTTTTTAGGCTAGAATGTGGTTTGGGCCAAGATAGGTAGCAAAATATGACCCATTAATTTAGAAAGAAAATGTGATAAATAATTTAGCAAGGAGGGGAATGGGAAAAGAAGACGTCTTGCTAAATTTAATCATGTAGGATCAAAAGGTTTTGGGAAATGCCTTTACTAAATTAAAATACCACATCCTTGGCAACTTAGGACTCTAATATCAAGACAGCATCCATAGACTTTAGGAGTCCTTAAACCATTTATTTCTCAAGGACACAATTAGTGAAAAAATAACTAGAAATTACACAGTCAAACATAAAGAAACACTCTAATCATGCATATGTGAGTAATCTAGTCAAAAATAGAAGAAAGCCAACATGTAATATGTCTCAATTAATTTTTATCATTCCAAGTTCAAGTCTTATTCTTTGAAATCTTTCTCTGCTCAAAGGTTTAGTAAAAATGTCAGCCCATTGTTGCTCAGTTGGACAAAAATCAAGACTTATACAACCTTTTTCTACATTGTCCCTTAGGAAGTGGTGTCTAACGTCAATGTGCTTAGTCCTAGAATGTTGAACAGGATTTTTGGAAATATTAAGTGCACTAGTATTATCACACAGAATAGGTACACGACCTACAAAGACACCAAAATCCAACAATTGTTGCTTAAACCATAATATTTGAGCACAACACAAAGCAGCAACAATATATTCAGCTTCAGCAGTTGAAAGAGCAACACAATTTTGTTTCTTAGAAGCCCAAGAAACTAAACAAGGACCAATAAAATGAGCCATACCTNTAGCCATACCTGATGTGCTTTTTCTGTCAACTAAATGACCTGCATAATCAGCATTTGAAAACCCAATGAGATTGAAATTTGCACCCTTTGGATACCACAGGCAAAGATCAAAAGTACCATTTAAATATCTCAAGATACGTTTTACAGCTTTTAAATGAGATTCTTTAGGACAAGCCTGAAATCTAGCACACAATCCAACACTGTAAACTATATCTGGTCTACTAGAAGTAAGGTAAAGAAGAGATCCAATCATACCTCGATACATGGTTTCATTAGCTTTCTTACCCTTTTCATCCAAATCAAGTTTTGAATTAGTAGGTATAGGAGTTTCATATATCTTGGAATTCTCTAATTTATACTTCTTCAGTAGTTCTTTGACATACTTCTGTTGATGGATCATTATGCCATTCTTGGATTGCTTAATTTGCAAGCCAAGAAAGAAACTTAACTCACCCATTAAGCTCATTTCAAATTCACTTGTCATCAACCTGGCAAAATCATCAGATAACATTTTGTTAGTTCCACCAAAAATTATATCATCAACATATATTTGCACAACTAACACATGTTCCCCCTTAGTTTTTATAAATAAAGTTTTATCAATTTTTCCACATTTAAAGCCATTTTCCAATAGAAATTTTGAAAGTCTCTCATACCAAGCTCGAAGAGCTTGTTTAAGACCATAAAGAACCTTATCAAGTTTATACACATGACTAGGAAAATTTTGATTTTCAAAACCTGGGGGTTGCTCAACAAAAACATCTTCCTTTAAATAACCATTCAAGAAAGCACTTTTAACATCCATTTGAAATAATTGAATATTAAAAGAAGCAGCAAAGGCAATAAGCATTCTGATAGCTTCAATTCTTGCCACAAGAGCAAATGTTTCATCATAATGTATTCCTTCCACCTGATTATACCCCTGTACAACTAATCTAGCTTTATTCCTTGTGATTATGCCATTATCATCCAACTTGTTCCTGAAAACCCATTTTGTACCAATCACAGTTTGTGATGTAGGCCTTGGCTCCAAGTGCCACACACAATTCCTTTCAAACTGGTTCAATTCTTCCTGCATAGCCAAAATCCAATCAGAATCAGTTAAAGCCTCTTTGTAATTCTTAGGTTCTACTTCAGAAATAAAAGCTGAGAAAGCACAAAAATTTTGAAGAATGGATCTTCTAGTTTGGGTACCCTTTTTCATATCACTGATAATTAAATCTAAAGGATGTGAACTTTGGTGTTTCTATGGTTTAGGTACAAAAGGTTGAGTTGAGGAATCAGTTTGTGGAACTATTTCCTCACCCTCTTCCAAACTAGATTGCTTTTGTGAACCTGTTTCATTACCTGTTCCCCCTGATAATTCCAAATTATTATCATCCTCGTTGACAGTTTCTGAACCTGTTTCACTAAAAGGTTCCAAGTTCACATTATGCTGTGAAACATTTTCAGACACTGTTTCTTCAGGATTATTAGAATTATCATTATCAGGAGGTGCGACTCTGTTTACTCCAGTAGATTCACTTTCATCATCTCTTGAATAATATTTTACCAAAATTTCAAAATTATCATCTTCAACCTTTCAAGAGCTCATATGGAGTTTTCTTGAGTATAGGACGAATCAAGGCACGATTAATGATGTAGCAAGCCGTATCTACTGCTTCAGCCCAAAAGGACTTTGGAAGACCACTAGACAATAGCATGGTTCTGGCCATATCTTCCAAAACTCTATTTTTCCTCTCCACAACTCCATTTTGTTGTGGAGTTTGAGGAGCAGAAAAGTCATGTCCTACACCATTTTCCCTGCAAAAAGATATAAACTTTGAGTTATCAAATTCTGTGCCATGATCGGATCGTATTGATGATAATTGATAATTTGTTTGCCTTTGAACCTTTCTCGCATAAGTCAAGAATTCATCAAAGGTCTCATCCTTAGTTGTAAGGAAGATGGTCCATGTGAATCTTGAAAAATCATCAACTATAACCAATACGTATCTATTTCCATTTCTACTTCTAATGGTCATTGGACCACATAAATCCATATGTAAAAGCTCAAGAGGGCGTGACGTACTTACCATATTCTTTGGCTTAAAAGAGGATCTTACATGTTTACCCCTTGCACATGCTCCACAAACTCCAATTTTTACAAACTTTATCTCAGGTAACCCTTCAACAAGTTTCATGGATCGGAGTTTGTTGAGCAATACATAGCTAACATGACCGAGTCTTTCATGCCAAAGAGATGGGTCATCATTTGTCACACTCATGCATGTCAAATTATTTTTAGGAAGACTAATCAAGTCAACTTTATACACATTATTACACCTTTTTCCTTGAACAATTACTTGACCTGAATCCTTCTTGGTAATAGCACAAGAATCAGAAGTAAATTCTACCTTGTTGCCTCTATCACAAAGTTGAGAAATACTGAGAAGATTATGATGCAAACCTTTTACATAGAAAACATTTTCAATAGAGTGTGTAAGTGACTTACCGACCTTTCCAATGCCNTTTACTGACCTTTCCAATGCCAATTACCTCACCTTTCTTGTCATCGCCAAAAGTCACATTACCACCCTCAAAGGCGTTGAGTGAGAGAAATCGAGACTTATCTCCTGTCATATGGTGGGAACATCCACTATCAAGGTACCATATACTGCTCCCTTTATTGTTCCCCCTCACTCGTGCCTGCATACAAGGATTAAGCCTTAACTTTAGGTACCCAAATAAATTTGGGTCCCTTAGTGTTAGAAACCTGTTTCAATAAATCCTTGCGAATCCAAATCTGCTTAACTGAATGATAGTTCTTCAAGTGCATGTTGTGTTTTGCATTACAATCATAAGCCTTATGGCCNCGCCTTATGGCCTTCTTTACCACAATACCAACAAAACACATAATTAGGATAATTTATATACTTCCTAAAGTTGTTTCTCTTACTGTTTCCTTTTGCACCTACATCCTTTTTACTAGCAGTATAACCTAGACCTCTCTTATCACCATTATGAGTTAAATTAATGATATTATTAAAGTTCTTATTTCCAGTGCACCATTTTAGGTTTTCTTTTTTAGAAATTTTGAGTTCTACATCAAGAGCTTTAATTTTTTCAAGAAAATCATTATTTTCATCAATTTTCAAAAGCAAATCATTTTTGGATTTTAAGAGATCAAATTCTAAAGCAAGCAATTTATCAGACATATTAACAGAGGAAACAGTATGTGAAACAGGTTCATGCACAAAAGAATTTTTCTCCTTAATACTACTCATCATGTCAGTTTGCAAATTTATTTCCTCAAGAAGATCAGCAATCTTTTGGTGTAAATTAAGATTTTCATGTTTCAAATAGTTGCATTCATCTTCAAAAGCATCTCTATCTTCTTTAATTTTAATCATGTCAACTTTCAATTTTCCAAAAGATTCATAAAGCTCCTTAGAGTCATCAATCAAATGTTTGAAAGCTTTAACAAGTTTTGATCTAGACATAGAGTCAACCTTAGATTTAACACTTTTAAAACTTACCTCAAGATCACTGTCAGAATCAGCATCACTTTCACTTGTAGCAGCCATTAAACAGAGTTCATCATTGCTTGGAAACAGTTTTGGATGTTGAATGGGAAACGGTTTCTGAACCTGTTTCTCTGCCTTAGCCATTAAACACAAATTTGCTTCATGGTCAGGTTCACTATCTTCATCTTCTCCAGAATCCGATTCGCCCCACACTGATTCTCCTCTTACTGCAGCAACCATCGCCTTCTTAAACTCCTTTTTACATTCTTTTTGTCCTTAGCTCTTCCAATTTCCCACATAGGACATTCATTGATGTGATGATCTGTATTACCACATTTAAAACAACCCTTTTTATTAGTAGAAACAGATTTATTGGATTTTGAAGTCTTACCATTNTGGATTTTGAAGTCTTACCATTTCTTGAAGATTCCCTGTGAGAATTTTGCTTATATTTCTTGTAGAATTTTCTCAATTTTCTAGTCAGTAACACTAATTCTTCATCATCATAATATGTTTCATCTATCTTCTTTGAAGCTTTCAATGCAACTCCCTTATCCTTCTTTAAAGTGTCATTGTTTTGAGATTTCAAAACCATCTCATGGGTCATAAGAGAGCCAATAAGTTGTTCAAGAGGCATTGTCTTTAAGTCTTTAGCCTCTTGAATCGCAGTCACCTTAGGCCTCCAACTTTTAGGAAGAATCCTCAAAATTTTCCTAACCCGATCTTCTGTAGAATACACTTTCTCAAGGGATTTCAACTCATTAGTAATGTTAGTAAAGCGAGTAAACATGCTATTAATTGATTCATCATCATCCATGTGAAATAATTCATATTGTTGAACTAACAAATCAATTCTAGATTGCTTTACCTCACTAGTACCTTCATATGCAAGTTTGATCGTATCCCAAATTTCTTTCGCCGTAGTGCAAGCAGAGATACGATTGAACTCATCCGGGCCAAGTCCACATTGAAGCCACAGGATAGCTTTAGCGTTCTTTTCCTTCTTTCGAATATCATCGGAAGTCAAATCTGATTCGAGCTTTTCAACCTCCTTTCCTTCTGCATCTTTCTTCCTTGAACTTGAACGGACCGCTTTGAATAACCTGCCACACTTCATAATCCTGTGCAACAATATAATTTTCCATTCTATTTTTCCACCAAGAATAATGCTTACCATTGAAATAAGGGGATCTTTGAGACGAGTGCCCTTCAGGGTAGTTCTCAGGAGCATTCATGACAAACCTCTCTAGATGTTAGTCTTTCGAGAGTAACCCGCTCTGATACCAACTGTAAATGCACCTAAGAGACTTAAGAGGGGGGGGGGTGAATTAAGTGATTTAACAATATGCGGAATTTAAAACTTTAACCACCTAATTTTGAGTTTCTTGTAGCGTTTTAAAGATCGGTTCAATTACCCTTAAATTATTTGCGTGAAACTAATCAACTGATATTGCTTGATTAGTCCCCCGAAACAAGTTAAGAAACGGTTTTGTAAGGCAAGGAAATAAAGTGCAAGAAATAAAGGAGACACAGGGATTTTTTACGAGGTTCGACCCAACTATGGTCTACTCCCCGCCTACACTCGTAGGATTTCCTAAATCTTCACTATTAATCGCACTTATAACCTACCTCTAGATTACAAGCCACTCACTTGTCTCTAACTCTAGAAAACAAGATTCAAACCCCAACTGTTTACTCCAACAGTTGCTATAACCCGAGTACACCCGTACCCCAATCTTACCAAACTNTGTACCCCAATCTTACCAAACTCTTAGTAAGAAAAATTACACAAGAATTACCCCAATCTTATCAAACCCCAACTGCTTCAACTTTCGGCTGCCCATGACGAGAGCGTATACTAACTTCTCAACCTGAGGGTACCTTGATTCAGCCCCCCTAAATGCGTGACTGATGAAGTACACCGAGTGCTGTACTTTCTCCCTCTCAGCCACTAGAACAGCACTTAGTGCGTGTTCTGAGACCGCCAAATAAATGAATAAAGTCTCTCCCGTCAAGGGTGAGACTAGTTTGGGGATAGTTGTGGGATGTTGTTTAAGCTGTTGGAATGCCTCTTCGGCTTCAGTATCCCACTCGAAAGTCTTCCTCTTCAAGGTTCTGAAGAACGTGAGGCTCTTATCAACTGATTTGGACAAGAATCTCACGAGGGCTGCTATACAACTCGTTAGTCTCTGAACCTCTTTCACAGTCCGGGGGGATTGCATGTCCAGTATCGCTTGAATTTTGTCTGGGTTAGCTTCAATTCCCCTTTCGTCGACCAGAAACCCAAGGCACTTTCCTCCTTTGACACCGAAGACGCACTTCTTCGGATTCAATTTCATGTTATATTGTCGTAGTTTCTGCAGAGTTTCCCTCAGATCCCCCACATGATCCTCTGCTTTTTTACTTTTGATGATCATGTCATCGTCATATACTTCCACATTACTCCCAATCTGTTTTTCAAAGATTTTGTTCACTAACCGTTGGTAGGTGGCTCCTGCATTTTTGAGCCCGAAGGGCATGACTTTATAACAGTATACCCCTTGGTTAGTGATGAAGGCTGTGTGGGGTTGATCTGTGGCGGCCATCGGGATCTGATGATACCCGGCGTATGCGTCCATGAAGCTAATTAAAGCATGGCCAGCTGTTGAATCGACCAGCCGATCAATCTTTGGCAGCGGATAGTCGTCTTCTGGGCAGGCCTTATTAAGATCAGTGAAATCAACACACATACGCCAAGTGTCGTTTGGCTTTTTGACAAGTACCACATTCGCCAACCACTCGGTGTATTGGCATTCTCGAATAAACCCTGCCTCCAGCAGCTTTTTGACCTCGGCGGCCACTGCCGCAATCCTCTCAGGTCCCTAAGGCCTCAGTTTTTGTTTTATTGGCTTGTAATCAGGTTTTATGTTTAGCTCATGTTGCATGACCGAGGGACTGATGCCAGGCATCTCATTTGCTGAGTATGCGAATACATCTCTGTATTCTTTCAGCACTTGGATTATGCTATCTCTAGTTTCCTTGCTAAAGGCCTCACTGATGCGGACCACCTCTTCTTTGTCTTTAACAATGATCACCTCCTCATATCCTTCACAGGTTGAGGTCTGGCGTAGTGCTTGGTGTTCTCGGTCAAGTATAATTCCATACCGGAGGGGGTTGGCGGTGTTGGTGATATTTTTCTTTTCTTTGTTTCAGCTAGCACCTCAGTAGTTGATTTAAAACTATTGACATAACATTCTCGTCCGGTGCGTTGGTTGCCATACAGTTTCCCGACAGTACCTTCGTCTGTTTCAAACTGGAGCAACAGTTGGTATATCGAGATGGCTGCCTTAATCTGGTTAAGAGTAGGCCTACCGAAGATAACATTGTATGGCAGAGGAATGTCAACCACCACATAATTGATCATCAAGTTGCGCCCGCGCCCCTTCTGTCCGATCCGGGTGGGCAGCTTTATCGTACCTACCGGATAGGTGGACTGCCTGCCGAATCCGACGAGGGGACGTCCCAAGGGTTGGACGTCTGTTGTGAAATGTTGAGCTTTTGCAGACAATCTAGGGTGATGATATCATCTGAACTACCACTGTCGATTAGGACCCGCTTCACATTAGCATTAGCAATCTTCACTTCGACGACGAGCGGTTCATCGTGCGGTACCTGAACAGAATGAACTGTCGAGTTGTCGAAAGTCATTGTTGGGCAGGTTGGTTTATCAGCCGTCCCAACCCTCAGCATCTGATGGGCGAGAGTAGGGGTGTACATAGTCCAGTCTGGTGCGGTCTGAGGTCCAGACCATACCAGACCGCAAAATTGCGGTCTAGGTGTTTTCTAGACCATACCAGACCAGACCACAATTTTTAAACGGTCTTGTCTAGTGCGGTTTGCGGTTAAACCGCAATTCATGAAAGATTTTATGAAGCATAACTTTATTAGAGCGAAATGCTAATACACAACAAACGATAAGTTTACTTATAGAACCAAGTGCAATTCCACAACAGAAAATGACAATATAACATCCTTCAATCAATCATAAAATGGAAAACCATACAGAGTTACAAATTTAAAAGGTTTATGTGGTTTATGGTTTACGGTTTACGGTCTAAAACCGCAAACCATAATTATTTACAGATTACGGTCTAGTCTGGTCCAAAAAAAAATAAAAAACCAGACCAGACCGCAAAAATTACGATCTAGCTTAAAAAAAACCACACCATAAATTTTGGACCGCAGACCAGACCAGACCGTAGAAATATGGTTTGGTCCGCGGTTTGGTGCGGTCCAGACCATTCTCTGTACAGCCCTAGGCGAGAGAGCTCAAGTGACCCTTTCGGGCATTGTTCCTCACTGCGCCGAAGGCGAATCCGCCAGCAATGACATTGACGTCCCCGAACGTCTCATCACTGTTTGTTTGGTTGTGTTGATGCCTTTTGTTGTCCGAGCCTGACTTGAGGTACTTGTCAATCTTTCCTTCGTCAGCTACTTGATTCAGATGCTTCTTCAACTCCCGGCAGTCACGGGTGGTGTGCCCACATTCCTTGTGGTAATCACACCACAAACTTTTGTTTCTCCTGTATTTGGAGGTTTTGAAGGGAGTTGGTTTAGGAAGAGGGATGGTGTCTTTGATGTCCATGTAGATTTCTTGGCGGTTCTTGGTGAACCGAGGGTCATTGCCGTCATCAGATTCTCGCGGCCTTTTACCCTTTTCTCGAGAGAAGATTTCTGTCTTCCTTTTTCCTTCTTTCCTTGATGGATGAGGGTCCATCGAGTGATTTATGTCAGCTGCATTGATGTACTTCTTCGCCCGAGTCATTGCCTCGGATAAGGTGCTGACCTCATCATGCAATAAATCGAAGCGGAAGCGGCTTCGTTTGAGCCCAGACATCAAGGCTGCGAATGCTACCGAGTCTTCCAAGTTAGGTATCTCTAACGACTCAGCATTGAAGCGCTTAATGTATTTGACGAGGGTTTCATTTTCCCTCTGCTTGCAAGCCATAAGTTGTATGCTTGTCTTTTTGTGCCTTTTTGTTGCCATAAAGTGTTGGTTGAACAGCAACTCGAGGGTGGAGAAGTCAGATATTACTCCTGATGGCAGCTTGATGAACCAGTTGAGCGCCATCCCCTTGAGAGTAGTTGGGAAAAATTTGCACCAAGATGCTTCACATCCTGTTTGGACGGCCATCTGAGCTTTGTAGGCGGCCATGTGATCAGAGGGATCGGTGGTGCCATTGAAATGCTCGATGGGTGGTACTTTCACCTTCTTAGGGTCAACAGTATCCATGATTTCCCTGCTGAAGGGAGTTTTGTAGGTGAGGACACCTTGATGATGGTCACGACCCTCATCGTCATAATCCTCTTGATACCGGTTAGGTTTTTCGTTCGACAGGGGGCCGAGGGATTGTTGCGCCCGCCGAGGGCTATGCTCTCAGTCCCTAGTCGAACCTTTAGCCGATGGCGCTGGCTGGCGCTAAGGGCGATCTTGAGGTTTGTGGGTCCGGTGAGGTCCCACAACCTCTTCCTCAACATCCTCTCGAATCCGACACCTCTCGTTGATGATGGTCTTGGCATCTGAGTTCCTGACCCTAAGGTCTTTGATGATTTCCCTTGCATCGGTTTGACGTCTTTGCTCCTGACGAGCTTTAATGAGCTCTCGGGCGTCCTCGATGACCCTTGAGTCTTCGCGGGCCCCACGTTCTTTCTCAGCTTCAAACCTCCTCAGCTCCTTGACCCAGGTTTAATCAAAGTAGCCAGGCTGTCCAGGAGCGAGGGTTAGCTGACGCTCGTGTTGAGCTTGCTTCCCCTCAGATCGAGGAACTTCCCCATCCTATGGGGAGTGATGAGTGGGTGCTCGGTGTTGCCTCTGCATGACTTCTCGGCTTCTAGAGGGCTGAGCTTGCAAGTTCTTGGCGAACTGCTGAAGGCTCTCCTGGAAGGTCCGAGTCATCTGCTGCATAATGGTTGTCAGCTCAGCTCGGGTGACAACATCCTGCTGAGGAGGTTGAACAACTTCCATGTCCTGCCTAGGGGTGAAAGTAATTCGGATTAAAACCGAAGACCGACCAAACCAAACCATATTGAAAATTTGGATCGAACTTTTTTGTAATTTGGTGCGGTTTGGATTGTAAATTTTTTATATTTCGGTTTTCGGTTTGGACTCGGACTGGACCCCTCGGTGGACCATGCACCGAACTTTAGACCGAATAGTAATAAACCTTTAAGTCTTTAATGGCCTTGAGGCTTAAGCCTACTACTTGTTAAGTAGTTATGCCCAAAACACCAAAAGCTAGCAAAATCCTAAAATTCTCTATCATCCTTTTTCAAAGTGTGTGTAGTATTTGATCTAGTGAGTTATTGGATAGTGCTACAGATTATTACTACAAATATATTAAGCAGGAATTGTTGTACAAAAAAAAATATCTTTAAAATTCGGATTGGATTGGATCCAAAATCGTAAGACCGAATTTAGGTGGATTGGATTGGATTGGACTGAAAGTCAATATGGATTGAATTGGTCTCAAATTTCAAAGACCGAAAATATATGGTTTGGATTTGGATTGGGCAATAATCCAAACCATAGACCGAACTTTCACCCCTAGTACTCCTGCCCGAGGGATTCCTCCCGAGGATCATGGTTGTTGTTCTCAACCTGAGCGTCCCCAACAGTGTGTCCAGAGGGCTGAGTACCGTGACATCTAGTAGCGTTTTGTCTTCTCGAGGTAGTCATGATTGTTTGGAGGGTCCCCTCAGACGGCGCCAATCTGTTCCTGGTAGAACTTTTGTCTGAATTGGACCTGCGAACGCTACTCGAGAACCGAAACTGACCTGCAAAACAGGCGGAGGATGACTAACCCGGGGGGATTTTCCCGGGAACGCCCCTCCGATGCTTAAGTCAGCAAGCTGGAAGAATCGGTCTGAATTTTAGGGAATTTGTCAGAAATGGCAGAAAAAGCGTACCTCCAAATGCGAAAATTATACTATATTTATAGTACGAAAGTGTCGTAATCTGACACCCCTTCGAAGGGAGTGCCTGTGAGGGTCTTTTGCCCCTGTTAGGGCAAAATAGTAATTTCCTTTATGTTGGGCCTGGGACCTGGACTTGGCCCTAACAATATATTATTATTATTATTATTATTATTATTATTATTATTATTATTATTATTATTATTATTATTATTATTATTATTATTATTATTATTATTATTATTTTACTTTTCTAGGTGTTAATTTACAACTATTTTAATAGTAACAAGTTGTAGACATTTATTTCAAGTGTTTTAAGCTATCTTATACAATTGACCTATAAGCAATAATTATGACCACCTAAATATCATACGATTTTCAAAAGCCTAAAAAATTAATTAAACCTTGTTTAAATTGAAAACTAAGGGTACACCTAATTATAATAAATTGTTAATAAGTGATTGCAACTTCTAGATTTTTATCTAATACGGTCGTTATGCAGTAGTTCTCACGGTTCTCATGCAATGAGGGTTCTCATGAGATCCTAATCCTAAATATATATGTACGAAAGAAAAAAAATAATATAATTAACGTTCCTGAAAAATATCATGAACACATTAATAATATTAAAAACAAAATAAAGCCAAGTACAAAATAACACTAATAAGGCTAATACTACACGTCAATAATATTATGAACAAAATAAAGTCAAGTACAAAATAATGATAATATTATAGGATAAATTGCCAGATGAAACCTTTTAAAAACTTTTTTTTGCCAAAAGAAACCTTTTAAAAATTTCTTTGCCAGAAGAAACCTTAAACTAAATTTTTTTTTTGCCAGAAGAAACCTTAATGCCCGAAACTGGTGTTGACCTCGTTTTTCCGGTGTTGACCCACCTTTTCCCTTATTTGCACTCTTTTGCTTTTTCTCATTTTCCCTCCAATTTTTCCCTCCTTACTTTTCCCTAATTTCCCTCCATTTTATCCCTCATTAAATATTTTAACCCTCATTTTAACCCTCCATTTTCCCCTTCTTTCTTTATGTCAATTTTTCCCCATTCTCTTCCATTGGCAGCATTGTGGAAGCTGCAATTTTTTTTCTTTCTTTGTCTTCCATTGTTGCAAGGTTGTGGAAGCTTCAACCTTTATTAGTTTTTTAATTTTCTGAATTTTTCATAGAAATTAACTCTTCCACTAATTACCCACCATTGTTTTACATTGTGTTTGTAGAAAAAAGTAAAAACTATGAGCTTTTTTGAGTGATGAACAAATCAATGAATGAATTTCCAAATGTTAGACGAAAAAAATTAAATTTACCTTAATAACAGTGCATGTACAGTGAATTGAATGCAAAAACTAACAAAGAGGTTTTGAAGCAGAGTAAGAGAGAGGAATTAAGGAGCTCAAAAGTTTGGTTTTAATTTGAGGGAGTGCATATATCAGTTTAGAGTGCAAAAAGAAAAAAAAGGGAGAGTCAACGCCAGAAAAACGAGGTAATCACCAGATTCAGGGATTAAGGTTTCTTCTGGCAAAAAAAATTTTGTTTAAGGTTTCTTCTGGCAAAAAAATTTTTAAAAAGTTTCTTTTGGCAAAAGAAAGTTTTTAAAAGGTTTTATCTGGCAATTTTTCCAATATTATAAACAAAAATATTACAAAGTCTGAACAAAAAAATATTATGAACAAAATAATACATATACAAGCAAATATTATTATAAACAAATACATTAGCAAATTAAAAATTAACAAAATAAAGAAGAGTTTAATTGAACTGAATTCAAGCTAAAGTAATAATTGACACGACACACCACGACACAATTAGCGGATTTGGGTCAAAGGTGTTGACTCATTTAACTACACTAGTTTGCACGACACATGTCCGTTTACATAACCGGCACAGTAACATGACACAACACGATATGATTTATTGTTCTACCTGTTGTCACCATCAAAATTATAATATAATCCCTTGATCAGAGTGGAAGGCTTATCGAGATCGAATTGAAACAGAGCATGGAAACTGTCTCTGTTATCCTCCACAAAGTCCTTGAGTACAATGCTATTTTTCCGGAAAAGAAAGATACCACCTCGCCTGCAAATATGTTTTTTTTTTTCAAATAAGGAAAAAGAAAAGAAAAAAGAAAAAAAAATTGTATGCTATTATTAGTAAAAATAATCTTCATTGTTGAGTACCATAGATGGATACTAATCATTTTCATTGCATGGGAAATCACAATAATCATATCAAAAATCTTCATCGTTGACTACCATAGACTAGTAGCTAATTAGCTATAGTAATCATCCAATGCTTGTGTAGTTGTGTTCATAATTTTTTTTTTTGGTAAAATGTTAGCATTTTATTACCAAAAAGGTGATAATTACAACCTACAAGAATACTGGAGCAAAATTGACTCAATTTTTCTCATAGCACCCCAAAAATAGAAACCTCACTATACAAACAAAAGTCTGATCTATACAAAAAAAAACCAAAACAATCGTCAAAAAAAGCTAAACCACAGCACAAAACAAAAGGGAAAAAGATTGCATAACATAGCCTACACAAACACCTAACCTGGAACAAAACCCAACCAACTTGAACTACACCAGCACAAGCAAAACCTCCACACCTGCAGAACAGCAATAAACCAGCAACAAGCCAAACAGACCACTCCAGAATCCCCACACCAACCAAGAATTACAATTCATACCAAAAAAAATCCACCCACACCAATACACCTAACCTGCAAAAACTGTGCAGCATAATCAAACAGCCTGCAGCCAACCAGAAAGGCCATCAGACTGCAGAACTGAGCAGCCATGTCAGCAGCACAACAAACCAGCACAACACCACATCACTGCACAAAAAACCCCACAACCTCACCCTTCCAACTAACCTGAACACCTCATCAAACCAACCACAAGCAGCACAGCGTGAAGCAATCAAACAACAGCAGAACAGCTTGCAAATAACCCCACAGTAGCCTGTAAGCTGTAGTTGTGTTCATTAAAGTCTATGGTTGTTATTCAAAGCTCTATAATGTGTCTCTCATCTTAGAATTGAACTTAGCTTGTGAAAGATACAATATTCTCCTTGTTAACAATATTAATTCATAGTGTTAGTCCAAACTCCAAAGAGGTTGTTTTAATATAAACTTTGTTGCTCCTTTCCTTTATTATACTCAAATCTGATCTTCTTTCTTGTTTTCTTCATCCTCTTTGTGTAGCAAAGATCAAACATGATTCCCTATATTGTTATGTTCGTGATATTTCTTCTCATTTCTGGAGCATACATATGGAAGACTTGGTTTAGGTCAGCGGACCATGTTAGTGTAAGTATTCTCTCCCAACATGATTTATGTAGAAGTATAAGATTTCTTTTACAGTTTTACAACGTAACTTATCATAGTTTTCTAACTGAATGAACAAGGCCCATATACATTGAACAAGATTTTAGTGTTATAAAGCAGTAGCTGATAGGAGCCTAAGTAGAATATGAGTAAGACGCACACTTAGCTTGAACAAAAAGAATTTGGTAATGTAATTAAGATTGGTGTGAGGAGACGAGCACTTCTATAATGAATTGAAGCATATACTTAATCATTTGCTAAGTACTCTTATAGTTACACGCTATACTAAATTGACCAAATGGAATTGAAGAAAATGCATACAATACCTATTTCAAGACAAGGAAATGCATGTCAATTTGGGTTAGAACCCGTTGAGTTATCTGATCGAACTGTCCTCGACCAGAAGTGAAACAAAGCAATATGTAACCTAAAAATGACTTGAATGGAAATCGACTTACATTGTTATTAATCAGTAAATCAACCACTTGAACTTAAATGAGCTGAAAATTACTCGAATAAAAATCGACTTGTGCTTTTTTTGAATCAAAATGAATTGAACTGAATATTGAGTAACTCGTTTGATTAATCGACATGACTAACCTAAACTGAATTGAAATGATCCAAAAATTGCATTGTTGTGTTGATCTAATATACTCATGTGAATAGTAATAATAATAACAATAATAATAATAATAATTTTTATCATCAATAAAATCTTTAAGATACAAGACATACAATCAAAATTGACTAATATTATAGTGTATATGTACGTACATATATCATGTTCTTACAATCGTATCTACTAGTAGAATACATATAGTAGAAGGTATGTAACACAAATCTTTTGCTCTCTCAAAGCTAACTCAGTATTAAACAACCTCCTTTGCCATGACTCTCTCCCTTCCCCTCATTTATCTTGCCTTCTTTTTAGCCTGAATTTTGGGACTTTGACATTGCCTCCCCAATTCTTAAATTACTGTTTATGTGACAATGCATCACCCATAAGAACAACCAAACTAAAACATACTTTACAAGTTGCACCTTAAGTATCTAAAGTTTAATACTCATAACATGAAGAAATGAATCAATATTGAGTAACCAGGGGCACCATGCACAAACAAAGGAATGAAAATCCATGTAGAAATGATCAATGAATTAAAAATGCAGTACACAAATCTCAAAAAATTAAACAGATTGAGTCTTTGATAACAAAGACACACTAACTACACTCAGAGAGCAAGAAAGTAGGAGACGTAGAAGCAAACACATTTGGAAGTTGACATGCATTTTGAAGAGGATAGTTATCAACAATCGAAATACATGTAAATCCCAATAAACACATATAAACAATTAGTTTAGTACACATAGAGAAGGGAATCAACTGACTTAGTAATAGATAACATTAGCTGTTGCAATAGTTAATTGACAATCGTTGCAAAAAGGGGTTGTAATTTGTCATTTATGTAGTAGTTAAAGTAAATAAATCCAATACTAAATAATTTGTAACGAAATAGGAGGAGATAGTGCAAGCATCTCCTACGACCGGGGAGATATCAGAAGCCTCTCCTACTACAGGGGAGATATCACAAGCATCATGTCACGGACCGTCTATTTTTCCCACCCATAATCCTAATGATTAGGCACACCGGAGCAAGTAACCAAGTCAAGGCATCGAACACGTGGAATGAGACTCGGCCTTGACGAGGACGTCAAGGGTTTGGGTGGGGGAGCATGTCACGGACCGTCTATTTGTCCCACCCATAGTTCTAATGATTAGGCAAAAGGATCTCCAAGGGGAGCTGCTATTAGACTGTCAAACAGCACCCTCCCCCTTATAGTAGGCAGTTTAAGGAAAAGATAGTGCTGCAGGATAATACTTGATATGCAGATAAGCAGTACTTTTAGGGCGGCAGTGCTATATTTCCCCAAATGGACTCAAACTTGACATGAGGGCTGCCTACTATATTAGAAGAGTGTGGAAGGCTCTAGAACCTCGTTGAAAGGTCTAGAGTTGAACGGGACGTTCCGGAAGGTTCCGTAATAATATGGAACAAGTTGCTAGGATATTCTTGAGTGGGTGGCTCTAGAATGTTCTAGTATGGTCTAGTGTTGTCATGGGGATTCTAGAGGGATGTCTCTAGAGTTCTCTAGGGTGTGTCGAGGGTTCTAGGAAGGATGTTCCTAGAATACTCATGATAGTTGTAGTACATATTAGAATGTATCTAGAAGGTTCTTGTATGTACATACTTGATTGTATTCTCTAGAAGGGTCTAGGGAGTTAGGATCTAGATCCCTCTATTTGAGGAGGTTAGGAGTATTCTAGAATAGTTAATGTTATAGGATGAATGCCTATAAATAGGCACCTTGAGGCATTTGTACAGAACAACTTGGAGAGCACAATATTCACCTTTGTAAGCAAGTGTACCATTTATTAAAGAGCATTAATAGAGTTCAATTCCCTCTACCACTTGTGTGTTTTATTGTGTTATTTCAAACAATCATCTTCCACATAACTTAGAGAGGGTGAGTGTGTGGGGATAATCTGGGCACAAGGGGTGTGCTACTTGGGGTGAGTGCTAAGGGCTAACGGGATTTGTCCAACGCACTAACATATTCGTTTGGGACGAATACTTGGGAGTTAGGCACAAGGGACGTGTCTTGCTAAGTGAGATCATCAGCTCAAGGAGTTACGAGGGCACGAGGAGCGTGTCAAGGGGAAGCCTGACTTGTCTTACGACGGGAGTGTATGCAAGTGGCGCACGGGGTTGGCTAACTTTGCGGGAATCAAAGAGTCAGCACGTGACAATCAACTTCACCTGCTTCCATTTCCATATCAGTCTCCACTTATCAAATACCTCCACAAACATCAAGGTACATATGAAGTAAGACATTAATACTTTAATCGATGTTAGCATCTTATATTCATTTTTTATCTTATTGTGTTGATAAACAGGGTCATTAAAAAGTCATATGACACCCATCTCTGTCTCTTAATAACGTTTCTTGGAGGATTCGTAATTAGTTACCCCGAAGATGTACAAGGTAAGAACATGTAACCATCATCTTCTTTTCTTCAATTTTTTTTTTTGGCGACACACGCCTAATATGTATTGATTGTTTCTAATGTTTGATTTGACATTCTCCGTGTTTCTTGGTCTTTGTATGAAACTAGTTGAAGGTTGAGTGCAATGCCTTAGTTTTTCTACAATCTTGTTCTTTGCTATCAGAATTACAAAAGCAAATTCAGTGTATGAACCCTTTCAACATTGAATTAACAAAACCTAAGCCCTAAAAAAATGGCACATTTTCATTGACTATATAAAACTGGCCACCTCAAGCACTTAGATACTAAAACTGCTGATTATGACCTTGTGAACTTCTAAAGCTACTCTTCCTATAGCCAAGCTAACAATGAATCCTGGTTTTGAGACTCTACAACAAAAAACACAGTCGAAGCTAAAAAGCCTAAAATTTCCATGATCACGAAACATCAATAGCAAAGTAAATTCCTCCAATAGCAAGAGAAGCCACAACCTTCTCTAATAAGTACATGTAATATAATATGAGAATAGAGAAACACAACCTTCCTCAGACTGGATATAATATGAGAACGGAGAAACACATGTAAACGAGAACATTTTTCAACAAATGCAACTTTTTTCGCTAAGAGAGCTTACATTGAAGTCCATGTATGAAGCATGCATTACAAGCCATAATTGGTCAATCAGCCTGAATGTGATGCAATAAAGCAGATCAAATGCCAAATGGCGATCCATTCTCTGCAAATAGAAAATGAAACATTTTCTTAGGAAAAGCCAATAAAAAAAAAGATAACATCAATATTGAATGATCTGTGATGGAAAGGAGAGATTACCAAAAAGAAAATTTAGGATTAGACTACGAAAATTTAGGATTAATCTTAGTTACACTTAAATTCATAAATCAAAAGATCAAAAGCTGATTTTTCAAAACCATAAGTCTATAATCCAGATCAAAGGTACATTTCAAATTCAAACCACAATAATACATTGCAAACACTTTGTTCACAATAGAATTCCATTCATGATGATGAAAATAAATGATAAAGTAGTGCTAATTGCACTGAAGAAAGAGAGGTTTCCGTTATGCACCCATCTAACGGGCCAGCCATGTGGTCATGCCACCTATGTAAATAGTGCCGATGTTAGTAATCCCCTCTGCAATTTCAGTAAACCAGCGAGCTAGAAAGAACCCGAAGTTGTAATGGAGAGGCTGTCTGGCATATCCTTGTGTCACCATCCACAATAATCTAATTTTATCAGGGTAGACTTGACCTAACTCTCCTCTCGAAAATAGGTAGTAAACCACATATCTCAGGAAGTACCGAAGGACAGGATGCTGGACCTCCGATGCTTTGGCAGTGGTAGCAATAAAAGTGGAACTACCATCAGTAATTCGCTCCCACCAAGTTCCCTCAAAATACGGTCCCCACTCATGCTCTGCTGTAGACCATACCGCATTCTCGGGATTCCATAAGAACCTCTCATTTAATTCATCCACAACCATCTCATAGTGTTGTTCGAAGATGGTGAAGCTAATGTCTTTCTTTCAGCTGAAGAGACTCTTGGGTAACATGGAAATGGTAGCCGGATAGGAACTCTAGGGTGAGCTCTCTATATGTGTGTGGGACCTGCTGGGTTTTACCATCAGGACCCGGCATAGTAGCATTGATCCAGTTTCCCCATCTGATACGGTAAGCCATTCTCATGACCTGATCTGCTATACCGAGCTTGTCACATGTTTGCTTGTGGAAGAACCGTGTGATATGATTGTTTTCTTGGATAGCTTCTCATATTGTTTTTGCCTTTCCTGTCGGTTTTGAGGTGATGTTCTAGAGGATGATGGTTGCTTTCCCTTGGAAGCTGATGAAGATGCCCCGGTTTTCTGAGATTTCTTGGGGCCTATGCCAAGTAGTTCACTATAAAAAATGTTGATATAGCGACGGATTATTAGTGAAGGATTGAATTCCGTCACTAAAGTAGGAACGGATTAGAGATAATCCGTCACTAAAATAATTTAGGGACGGATTCAAAAAACCATCTCTAATTTAGAGACGAATTTTCAAATTTTGTCTCTACTTTATAGACGAATTTCCAAATCTGTCCCTACTTTAGAGACAGATTTTCAATCCGTCTCTAAATTTTAAGTCACGTTAAAGTAGTGACGGAATTACAAATCCGTCACTATAATTAGGGACGGATTTTAAAAATCCGTCCCTAAATGTAGTGACGGATTTGTAATTCCGTCACTACTATATCCAACCATATTAAAGTAGTGAAGGATTTATAAAATCCATCCCTAAATTTCTTGTAGTTAATATATTAATTTTGCGCATAGAATAACATAAGTTGTAAAATGGTGAAGTTGGTATGAGTGTCACTTTGTGACTTTGAGGTCACATGTTCGAATCTTGTCCACAACTTCGATTTGTTAAGTATGTAAAAAAAAAAAAAAAAAAAAAAAAAAAAAAAAAAANAAAAGAAAGAAAGAAAAAAAAGAAAACTCTTTTTTTAAAAAAGATGAAAATAAATTTAGGGACTCCGTCTCTACTTTAAATTAGCGACGAAGATTTTAGGAACGGTGTTGATCCGTCACTACTTCCGTCGCTAACCCTATATAGCGACGGAATTTGAAGAAGTAGAGACGGATTCAATCCGTCCCTAAAACGCGTTTTTTTTGTAGTGGTTTGTCAATAGATTTCTTCATTATCCTACAAAACATATGCATTAAAAACAAGGATTAGAATTCTATTGAAGCAAGTTTCGAAACCAAAATCATGCCAATATGACGGCTTAAGGAATCATGGGATGTAATAGCATGACCAAAGAAGCAATCAAAGTATTGTAGTCATCATACAACCAAAGTTACAAACGAGGTTTTGCGGAAATTTCGGCATGACCAGTTTGTAAATGCAACTAAACCAATGAGAACTACAAAGTTCGAATCAACTAAAACCATGAGTGCAACCAATTACATCCAAACCAAGCATTACCATCCAAAACCAACATTTTCAAGCTCATATTCAAAGGGAACATCAATTGTAACACCAAATACCAACTTTCACCATAATATGAATCCAACCATTAAGCAGCTACAATCACTCAACCAACTCCAATGGAACTTTAAGAGCAATTAGAGATGAACTAGTTAAGATGAGTAGCAACTATTAACCAATTTTTAAGCATGAAGTTCAATATTAGAGTTGCTAATGGAAATTCATGAGTAAAGCTAGAATTCAAAGTAAGCATAGAAATAATTCAAAGCACATTCTCAACAAATCCTTGAATCTCTCCCATGCATCATAAAGAGTTTCATCAGTTTCTTGGTTAAAATTCGTAATTTGAATCCTAAGTGGTGCAGTTCTCTCTGGAGGATAGTACTTCCTTTGAAAAACAAGAGCCAAGCCATCCCAACTATTGATAGTATCCATGTTTAGACCATTCAACCAAGAACGAGCTTTTTCCTTCAATGAGAATGGGAACATCGTACGTCGTATGTAATCTTGAGATACACCAGCTTGCTTGATCGTATTGCAGTACTGAATGAAGTTATGTAAGTGCAAATTTGGATCTTCTTTCAATGTTCCTGCAAATTGATTCCTTTCTACCATGTTCACCAAAGCTGGCTTCAATTCAAAATTCAGGGCCTTTACATCAGGAACTCGGTATCCACCTCCCACTGTTGCAAAACTCGGCTGAGGATAGTCTTTTAAGGACCTTTTTGGTGGTGGCGGCGGCGGCGGTGGCGGTGGTGCATCATTCCGTGGTATGTTGCTCTAGTTGAATTGTGATTCCGTCATCTCTTCCTCATCTGAACTATTGGAAATATTCAACGCAGCAAAAAGTTGTGTCAAATCAACCAGTGTTCGATCGGAAAGAATGACTCTTCGTAAACTCCACTTCCTTCTACGACTCCTCTCATGCAATGATCTTTCCGGTTCAGGATCAATCCAAACCAGCATACAACCTAATAACTACACACAATCGAAACTCGAAACAGAAATGAGAACTGCCTCAGAGAACGTGGAGGTTCCTTGAGGTGAGGCAATAAAACCGAAAATAAAAATAAAAGAACACTTTAAACCCGACTAATAGAATTAAAAATTGCATCCCCAGCAACGGCGCCAAAATTTGAACAAGGCTATCGAGCACCTCTCAAAAATAACCGAACAACACTGACTAATTTAGCTAGGGAAGTAGGGATCGAATCCTCATGGAAGCTATTAAATCCTATTAGTTCTAAAAAGTCTAAAATGTATAAGGGACCTTCGTGGAAAGTTCAGTAAAAGTCTAGTAAACTAAGAAAAAAACACTAAAACTAAGGAAATGACGAAAAGTTATGAATTAAACTCTTATAATAGGGCAATCGATTCACTATGATCAATCAACAAACTCATTAAACACTCACTAATCAATTCATTGACATTCATTGAACTAGGGCTCACTAATTCTCTCAAACTTAGACTCCCCCAAAACTCCTTTACCGGCACTCGCTCGCATAAATTTGTTTTTGCCTATTATTCAGTGGTCTAATTGTGGCAATCTTCTCGGCCTTGATTTCGACAATAACCTAACTTACAACTAAATCTGGCTACAATTTAATTGCAATCAATAGAAATCAATAATAGGAATTCAATTAAAAGCCAAGAATTAATTAATGAACATAAAAATAAATTCACAACATGATCATAGATCCCCTAACCCTAAAGAAAAAGACTACTCACTCATGATTAAAGGAACTAAAACAAGAACAATATTAAATAACATAATCATAATCAAAAACTAATTAAAACTAGAATTAAAACTAAATTAATTACTAATAAAACTAATTTAAGAATCAAAATAACAAAACTAATTAAACTAAACTAAAAACTAAGAAACTAAAGAGATTCATGAATTAAAGAAAATTAAAGAGCATAAGGAAAGAAATTACCAAAATAATGAATGATTTGCATTAATTGAAATTGAATCTTCAAGAACAAATTAAGCGCATCTAAAATTCTAGAGAGAAAAGAGCTACTTTTAGGATTCCTAAGTCTAAAAATATGCCAAAAACTAGTTAGGGTCATGCCCCCTTTACAAAGAGTATTTATAGTATTAGGGCTTAATTAAAATAAAACCCACGAAGCAAAACCGCGCGGGAAAATCAATCGGACCAACAAAACCATCACCTGCGTCCGCATAGGTCAATTTGACCTTGCTCCTTGTGCCCGCAGGTCCTCTATTTTGAGACTTGTGAGGCTGCTGATCTATGATGTGGGCGCATAGATCAAATGATGATTAAGGGGTTGCACCCGCATGGACTATAACGAACAATATTTTGACGATCTTACTTATTTCTTCGCTCGATTCTTCGAATCTCGTTCATGGCTTCTCGTGACTTGGCACGCATCCCGAGGCAAGTGCTTTTTGACTGGTTTTAGATTCTAATGACTTCATAACTCCTTATTACGCTCTGTAACACATAAAACAAAACCAAAAATCACGCGTAATAACCGAAAAAGTATAAAATAACCGTAAAAGGCTCTAAAAGTCAACTAAAGATGCTAAAACCGTTCCAAAACATAACTTCACATCGAAAGACAATATTTAATCAAAACAAAGCCATAAACTTAACTATTTAGCACTAGAATCAACCGAAAAAGAGGGAAAAGCACAACATAAAACACATATATCAATAAGCCCTTTTTGAAACCGTTGTTGAGATAGAGACAACTTATCTGATTAATATGCTTGAGGGTCTCGAAAAAGGTGATCTTTACCCTAGAATAGCACTCCATTCTGGTTCAGCTTCGTGGATCTTGAGTCCTCATCTGTTAGATGCTCTTTGTGAAGCTGTCTTGAATGTTGAAGCCTGGCTAAACGACGATAGGGATGAAAGGGTTGTGAAAAAGGAGAAAAGGAGGGGTCCTTGGCCTGTGCGGTTTGTTAGGAACATGAAAAACCCTAGGAGGGTGAAGTTGACACCCATTAAAGATGATGAAGTTGAAGAAAAACCCAAAATAATCTCTGCAACACAAATTAATGCTGATCTGATTCTTAACACTGTTGGTTCTAAAGATGATCCCCCAGTTGATGTTGTTGACGATGGTGAAAAAGGTGTCTTTGATTTCGTCTGATCAACCTATGTAACAATCTCTAACCTTACTCCTTTAATTATCCACTCGTTAATTTGGTGATGAATTTTTTTTTGTATGATTTGATACTACACTTGATTTTTTGGTGGTTTAGGTGTCATTTTGGTGTTCTGAATACTCCATTTTGTTTGGTATTCTTTGGTGGTGATTATAATTCACTGTTTTTTTTTGGGTCATTCAGTTTTCAATTGATAATATTAATGAGTCCCCTACTACTTTGACTATGATGTTAACTGTATTAAATTTTTTTTGGTTTGGTATTGTTGGTGTTGTTGGTATCGAATGTTTGTTAGTGTTTTTTTGATGTTATTGTGGTAAGCTTTGATATCATACTCTGCTTGATTTTGTTTTGGGTATGTGTTGATTTTGTTTTTGGTTTACAGTTAATTAAATTGGTGGTATGTGGATGCCATTGGTTTACTCTTGGTTCCGTTACATCGTATTTGTGGTTGGTTGTTTTGGCATAGTCTACCTGCATTCCCTTACTCCGTTGAGTCCCTTTCCACCTTGGGTAGTTGATTGATGAGTGACGTTCCTAATTCTACTGTGTGATCTCAATGACATTGGGATGGTGAGGGGTCACACTTCCTTTTGCTGTATGGTTGCCTATGTTCCCCTTTGAGTCCCCACTATTTTCAGTTTTGTTTGTCCAAATGATGATTGGACTCAAATCAATGCTTGCAATGTTTGTGCTCCTGTTTTATTTTTGTGATGAAATTTTTTTGTGCATAAGCAACAGTTGAGGTGACACACAGTTATTTGTGGTGCTCCTGTGTTTATGCAAAAAAAAAAGTTCAAATACTAAAAAGGAAACAGTTGAGGTGACACAATTTGCTTAATAATTGTTGATAATGAGATAACCAATCTGATGGGCTACATTGTATTATCCCAATCACACAAACTTGTTCTATCTTACACCACAAAATGGCTACATAACCTACATTGTGCTTTCACATATGGTTCATATGCTGACAATTCAATGATTTGCACACAGTCAAAAGTGAAACTATATTGTTGTTCCTAATTCTTCACACAAGACTGCCTTAAACAAAAACAAAATACACATAACCTTCACACATTGCTACTCCTGTTATAGTGGTTAGGGTTAGGTGTGGCAGTCTTAGTTGGTTGAGATCCCTTGTTGTTGTTTAGTCTGCATCAACCTCTTGTCTATCCTCTTCAGTCTTTTCTACACTTTCAGCTTTCCTGTTGATTGTGTTGTTCCATATGTGTACCATTAATGAATATATGATTATATCATTTAGATATTTCACTGTTTCATCCACTTATTTTTGGTCAACTTACATGTTGTTTGACATAATTCCTAAATTATCCAATCCTCTCTTATTGTTGTGGTCAATCTTGTAGTTGTTGCCACCTTTTTGCTTCAGTATGTCTGTCATGCAACATTGTAGGGTTAACCAAGTATACTTGTTAACTAGTGGGTCAAACTCCTCATAAGCAGCCTCTACCTTTTCCACTAGTTCAGTAAGTGTCTTTCGGAAACCTTGGTATTGGATTGATTGCATGGAAGTGAATAACCCCAAGTCTAGAACATTAAGGTCCAAGGATTGTGATGGTTGAAAAACCATTTCAATGTTCCAGCCATCTCCCTTAGTTGCTATTATCCACTCTTTATCTGTGGGGACTTGGTGTGGCCTGGCATTATCCCATTGTATGCATACATCTTTTGATAATTGTTTTGGCCATTTTTCCTTAACAATGAGAATGATTTTTCGGCTATTTCACCATATACCCCTAAACTATTGCAAAATACACCATATACCCTCAATGTTTCTGAAATGCACCGTATGTCCTTGAACATTTGACTATATTCACAAGGTACCTTATTTTCATAAATTTAATTTAATTACCTTCTAATTAAGACATTATACCAAGTCAACCATTAATTATCTTAAAATCAACTAATTAATTTCATTATCTAAATTATTTTACCCGCTACCACTTCACAATTCAAACCCACGCCCACCAAGGGCCACGACTACCAAACTCGCGGCAACCACCACCAAACTTACAACAGAGATCCGCCCACATCCACCAAACCCATGACGACCACCACCTAACCTAGAACCCAAATCCACCACCACTAAATGCAACAAATTCAAAACCTATCAACCCCAAGAGAAGAACCTAGAAATTCGAAACCCACCTTACAAAAATTCCTACAATCCAATTTGATATTGAGTACTTTAAAGAATCAAACACTTTTTGCCTTTAAATTTACCATCGCATTCATCAATGAGAAGGGGCAATTGAAGAGGATGAAGGTAAAGAGGGGTTTGTAGAAAGAGAGAGGAAGAAGAAGAAGTAGAAGATGGGGAGGGGGGGGGGGAGGGAGTAGGTAGTGATGAAAGAGGGTGGTGATTATGTAAAAGTAATTTGAATTGGTAAATGTAATTAATTGATTCAAAAAAATATAAATAAAAGTTAGTCAAATTTAATATCTTAATTTGGAAGTAGTAGAGGTAGTTTAGCAAATTAAATAAGGATATATTGTGAATTAAGTTGAAAGTTCATGGTTACATGGTGCATTTCTGAAACATTGAGGGTATATGGTGTATTCTACAATAGTTTAGGGGTATATGGTGAAATAGCGGATGATTTTTTGCAGTAACAAGTCTCTGATTACTTATTTAGTGATGTTTTGCAATGCCTTGGTCTCCCAAGTACATGCAACTCTATTCTTGCTGTTTCTTGAGGCTCTCTTTTGAAACAGAAAAGGAAAGATGCCATATTTACCATCATGTACCATTACACCTTATTCATTATACAATGGTCTGCCTATCACAGCTATGAACATAACTTCCACCTTGTATCTTTTGGAAACTTCACACCTATATGGGTCAACCTCTTTAGGGAGTAGATAAAATCTTCTTTTGTCCGGGTTTAAGTAAAACCATTTTTCATATGTGTGTAGTACATTTTGCATGTCAGTAAACTCTGCCTTTGTTGTTGATGTACTGGAATCAAGTGTAAAAGCACCCACTTCATTCTTGCTATTTTGTTGTTAGGAGTTAGTTTGGGGTGGTTGTTGCTGGTGTGACTTCTAAGAAGTCCCCTCCTTTTCAGCCTATGCACAGTGACATGTGCAACCTTTAAGACCTTAGCAAATGATCTTACTGTGGTTCTATGCTGTAGAGGAACTGATTAAAGGACTGCCTCTAGGAATTCCTTTGGTATTGGACCTACTTTGCCATGTTTTTAAGATCTGACATCAATCAACTCCCATTCCTTTCTTTTATTTGCTGCATACTTGTATATTCTACTGATTGTAGACTTGTACCAACTTGTTTTGCTAATCTGGATTGACCCCCCCCCCCCCCCCCCCCCCCCNCCCCCCCCCCCAATGGTCACTTGTCTCCTGCTTCCACTGCAAGGAGGTTATCCACAATCTTCATTCTTTGGTCAATGGTAAGCTATGGTTTGTGCTTTCTTAGCAATTCATGTGTTGCTTGTTGTCTATTGTCTCTTTCTACCCTTTCATTGAATGCTTCCTCTTCTTGCAATATTGTGTCAATTGAATTAAACCCATCATCATAAAATTCATCTTTCATATTGTATGGTACTACTTGAGGTGTGTTTGTGTAATTGTGCAGGTTTTAAGTTGGTTTTCAGCAGCTCTTTGCGGCTAGTTGATGCTGCTGGTGGTTGGTTGAAGAAAAAACTTATGGAGATAAAGCTGGTAGAATAGTTTTGGCTTGAAGAAGAAGAAGAATTTAGTTTTTTTTGTAAATGTTGTATTACTGAATGCTCTGTATTTGTAGACACCTAATTTAGTCCCATGTCCCGCGGCAGGACTCTATGATGATTAAAAAACTCATTTCTCTAGAAGATTGGATAATCGAGTATACTTGGGCATAAAAATAAATCTCGGATATTATAAAATTTCCATTCCTATTTAACGGACCTTTTTATCCCAATGCCTCTTTTATTATTTTAAATAAATGAATAAAATAAAATGATAATAATAATAATAAATAAATAAATAAATAAATAAGATCTTTCAAAAAACGTAGGGGAGTTAACTTAGTCACGCTGACAGCTCAGCGTGACTAAGTTAACAGCGCTACCCTAGTAGCGTTGTAGGGTTTCCAGCGCTACTGGGCCAATGCGGTTCGGCGTACCACGCTAGCAGCCCAGCGCGATTAGAGTTCCCACGCTGTTATAAAAACCTTCATTTTATTCATTTCTCAACACACTTTTTTTTTAAACTCACTTTCTCCCTCATACTTAAATAATCCGATTATTGCTTTTAACAACCAAGTTTTTTTTTATAATAATTATTTATTATTTTATTTGCTATTTATTTTACTAAAAAGTGGCTACAAATTTTAATAATATCGAAACAATAATTCGAAACTCCACCCAAATTAATACTCGACGAAGACAATCTTCAAAGGAGAAGTGGTACGTTTCTTGAGAACCCTAAAAATCATGTTTATGGACTTTTAAGTTGTTGTTTCACTATTTATTTACTGCTTTATCACGTTATTATTATTAAAGGACTTAAAATTGATAGTTTGCAACGCTTAATCAAGATAATTCTTTCGGACAAATCTAATCATGTTAGGCTCCCTAAATTGATTTTAATAACGGTTTGAGTTAAATTAATTAGTTTTTTTTTTTGTGATTCACTAACAATTTAATGCTTCTTTTTTTTTTTGTGAATTTTGTAATTGATATTTTTGTGTGATTCTAAATGTAATTTCTGTATGGTTAAGAGGAAACTAGTAATGGCCGCCTATGGGCTAACCCGACGCACTCCGTCATGTTAGTACCTTCGCCCCCGAGTCTAATCTTTGGTTCTCTCGACCACAACTTGGAGTCATCCCCATGGGATCGGAGAGGATTTCCGTGCAATTTAGACAAACGTCCCTTATTCGAGTCCCATTCGTATCTAATCTAAATACACGGTTTATGAGTTTAGTTCCTAAAACTTATTGGCGACTTCTTACTAGCATCGTCCGTATTCGTATATTATTATCTCACTCGAAAAAAAAAAGATAATAAAAAAAAAACCAAAATAGCGTAGCGCGACAGACTTTGTCACGCTAACGACGCAGCGTCACAAAGCTTGCCACGCTACACCTGCAGCGTGACAAACTTTGTAGCGCTGCACAGTCAGCGTGACAAACTCTGTCCCGCTACCACGCTAGCGCGACCGAAATTCCTGCGCTCCTGTTTTTTTGCAAAATACTTCTAAAAAAGTCCATTTTACCATTCCTTAAGCCAATTTTTTAGGTCTAACTTGACCTATGGACGGTTTGGGGAAGGCGACAAAAAATTTGGGAACCCCAAAATCCAGGGCCCCTACAGTGGCTACTCTGCTGGGGACTAAAAGAGGGCGAGACTTGAAATTTTTCTCTTAATCATACACTTACTATATTTAGAGCAAATTGCCTTTTTTTAGACATATTGCATACATGTGACAAACACTTGGCTTCCATGTGTTTGAAACATGCCTTAGGATCACCATAATAACATTACATTTCGGGAAGGAACCGTTGACTTGGTGGGGCCCATGGTCTCTAAGCAACCGAGCAAAACGCAACCTTATCCCAACTACATCGATTCCAAGTTGCCCATGGTACTGGGAGGGAAGACACTCCATATCTAACGGTTATCACACCGCAAAGTGTTGGAGCACACTCCTTAGATGTAGGACAATTTGGATTGACCTTTAGAGCTTAACCCTAGAGGACATAAAACCTTGGTTTAGGGAACCTCATTGCTTGTATTTCGATTTTTTATTCTTTTCTTTTTTTTTTCATGATCCTGTTTCCTTTATTATTATTTTGTTTCCTTTTTTTTCGTGATTTTGTTTCTTTTTTTACTTTCCTTTATGCTGTTATTTTATTCTTCATGTTGTTTAGGAGACTTTAGAATTTTGCATTTATTTATTAAAAGATTTTATTAACTTGCTTCAAATTAAATGATTCACTAAAATCATTTCCTTACAAAGACTTCATTAGCATTATTCTGTTCTTATATAGAATACTATTAATGTTGTCTATTTAGAAATTATTTTGGAAAATCATTAAATAAAGGATCGTCAATAACATCATGTTAGGAATAAAATCTTTTTTAAGACAAACTTGATACTTCCATTATTCACCAAGAAATCTAAATCGTATCAATCATTTCAAACATTTATTTGTTAAGATTATTGACATAATTTGAATATTTCGAGGATTTACTAATTCAATTCTTTTTGTAGAATTTAATTAGTTTATTTTCGAATTCTAGGTGGAGCTAACAATCTCATTTTTCTTAATGAATGAAATTCTTTCGTTTTTTTTTTTTGTAAAAAAAAACAAAAAAACAAAAAAACATAAAAACAAAAAATTTTCGCCTATGATCTTTTAATCCTCATAAGCATTAAAAATAATTAACTTAATACTGGTTTTGTTTGAGTTAAACTAAAAAAGGTCAAAAAAACCTTTATTAATTATATTCTTTAAATTAGAATGTCATTAATTAAGGTTTAGTCGTCCTTAGTTTAGCTTACAGATGCTCTTAGTATTAAATTAATCATTGTTAACACTACTTAATTATTTCTTTGTTTTTTTTCGAAAAATGGAAATAAATACTTTTCTGAATGGCTTGAAATTTTTATAGTGTTTTTCCCCTTGTTTCGAGTCAATTCTATGCCTAGTGGTTGTTAATCTGGCTTTATTTTAGCTCATTTGATGTTCTTTAGCTAATTTGAAGTGTCTCGCTAAGTTTGGTTGATTTCCAGCAATTTTAGAGCTTTTTAGTTTGATTTTTATCATCCGCGGTTGTTATGCTCGGTTTTGGTATGTTTTGTAATTTCAGGCACGGAAACCGAGGCTCGGAACGAAGCCGGAAAGCTTAGACGGGATAAGAGTGAAGATGCATGGAAATGCGTGTCAAGAAGTATAAAACAAGTCTTAAAGAACTTATGAAGAAATAAGAAGAAAAGAAAGCAAAATAGAGCTTCTGGGGTACTTATGCGGGCGCATAAGATACCTATGCGGGCGCATTTAAGGAGAAAAAGGACTAAGAAGGCATTCTGGAGGTTTGATGCGGGCGCATGAATCTCCTATGCGCCCGCATCAGCCGGTTTTCCGGAATTTTTATTTCTCTTTTATTTTCTTCGTAGTTAGGCTTTGTAAGCCCAACTTTGGGTACATTAGGCACGACTTTCTAGGCAAAACAACTTATGCTTTTCAAAATTTAGAATTACTCTCTTAGGTTTTAGAATTAAGCACTTTTCTCTCTCAAATTAATTTAGGGAAATTAGGGTTTTGTTCATAACTTTGATCTTCAATTCAAGTCTTCAATTGTTTCTCCAATTTGGTAATTTTCCTGTTTTTGTTCTTTATTTTAGTTAATTTATGCTTTTTAGTCTCTTTAATTTAATTAATTTAGTTATTTGTTTATGTTAATTAGTTTAATTGTTCATTACTTCATGAATTCAATTAGGGTTTTTACAACTATTCTTGCTTTAATTTTCATAATCATGAGTGAGTAGTCTAATTTCTAGGGTTAGGGAAACCTGGATCAATCAATGGACTAATTAAATTAGGTTGTTTCAATCCCATAATTAGTAGTCAATTTCTTATTATTGGTTTCTTTGTTTACAATTGAATTGTGCGCAGATTTAGTTGTAATTCTGGTAATTGTTGAATTTGATGCCGAGAGGTAAAAATACCACAATAAGACCACTGAATAATAGGCGAAATTAGTCTAGGCATGAGCGAGAGCCGCTAGATGAGTTTCGAGGGAGTCTAGATTCGAGAGAATTAGTGAGCCCTAATTTGACGATAATTGTGAGATTGAACGATCTTTGTTAGTGAATCCATTAGTTGTTCTTGGTGACCCGAATGACCCTAGGCTTAGTTTATTGGTTTAATCCTTCGTCATTTCCAGTAATTAGTTAGTAATTAGTCAATAGTCAGTTAGCTAGTCAATACTTCTCGACCAAGGCTCTTTACACAGTTTAAGCTTTTTAGAACTAATAGAGTTTAACTGCTTCCCTGAGGATTCGATCCTTACTACCCTAGCTACATTAGTTAGTGTCGTTTGGTTTACTTTTGATAGGTGTGCGATAGCCTGTTCAAATTTTGGCGCCGTTGCCGGGGAGGCAATTTTTAATTCTATTAGTCGGGTTTTTACTGTTTTATTTTTATTTTTCTTAGTCTCAAAGAACTATTCAGTTCTTTGGGGCTATTTCTTATCTTTGCTCGGAGTTTATATTGTGTGCAGGTTCATAGGTTTATGCAAAACGACCACGAGCCTGATACTTACATCTTCCCTGAGCCCGAGCGAGTGTTTCTGAAACGGTTGAGACGTAGTAGACGCCGAATTTTTCTTCCCCGATCTGTGGAGGAAACTGTTTCTGACTTGTCTCAGTTTTTCGAGTTCACCTTCAATCCGCTGTTTGAAGGGTATTTAGAAGTTGAAATGGCTGCCGAAGGAGAAGGACAGGGTAGAGGACCACCGCCTCCACCACCACCGCCACCTGCGGCCCGTTCATTGAGAGACTATTCCTTGCCTAGTACGGAGTCTATGGCTGGAGGTTATTCAGTACCCGATACCGATGCTGCTAACTTTGAACTGAAACCGGCTCTTGTGAACATGGTTGAACGAAATCAGTTTTCAGGGACATTGAAGGAAGATCCGAACTTACACTTACAGAATTTCCTTCAATACTGTGATACTATCAAGCAAATGAATGTCTCTAAGGACTACATTAGAAGGCGAATGTTTCCGTTTTCATTAAAAGACAAGGCTAGAACCTGGTTGAATGATCTCAATATGGCCACCATTAATTGTTGGGAGGATTTAGCTCTTGCTTTTCAGAGGAAATACTACCCACCACAGAGAACTGCCTTATTGAGAAGCCAAATCACTAACTTCAATCAGGAGACAGATGAGTCATTATATGATGCTTGGGAACGGTTTAAGGAGTTATTGAGAATGTGTCCTCATCATGGGCTTGAGAAATGGTTCCTAGTTCAATCATTCTACAATGGGTTGGGTAATGAGAGTAGGGCCTTGCTAGATTCTGCTGCTAATGGTCGGTTTATGAACCAGGAAGTCAATGCTGCATATGAGTTGATAGATGAAATTGCCACTCATAATTCACAGTTTGGTAACCTTAGAGGGCATTCCAAAAAGGGTGGGAAACATGTAGTTGATGATAAGTATGAGAGTTTAGCTGCACAGATAAATGCCATAAGTCAGAAGCTCGATAAGATTGGTACTACAGCTCCCCCACCATCACCCGTAGCTGCACTTTCGGGATGCACTGATCCTTTCTGTGATTCATGTGGTTCTTTCGGTCATAATTCCCAGTCTTGCACTAGTTCAGTAGAACAAGTATGTGCCTTTCAAGCCTATAAAAACAATCCATACTCTAATACATACAATCCAGGCTGGAAGGATCACCCATACTTTTCCTACAAGAACAACAGCAATGTCCAGAATCCTCAGCAAGCCATGCCACCTCAGCAGCCACCCCAGCAAATGCAGAGATATGTACCACCACACCCACCAGGTTTTAGCAGACCACCACTACCAGCACCGCCAATGCCACCTCAACCTAGTGGAGAAATCTCGGAGTTGAAGAATATGATGTTGCAAATGCAGAAAAATATGGAGGCGATGCAGGCTCATAACAAGCACTTGGAAACTCAGATAGCTCAGATTGCGCAATCAACTGCTCAAAGGCAACCAGGCCACCTTCCATCACAACCCACACCCCCATCATCACAGGCATCACAGAATCCCCCGAGGGACCATGTCAATGCCATCACCTTGAGGAGTGGAGCTGCTTATGAAGGTCCGAAAATGCCTACTGATAATGTTAATTCTGATGTTTCAGGTGGAGCTGAGAAGACCGGAGATGAGGTGATTGCAGATTCAGATGCAGTTCCAGATAAGGAGGCTGAAGCACCTAAGGAGAAGGCAGATGATACACCGGTTGATACTATCCCGAAATCACAGGTTAGGTTACCCTTTCCGAACAGGGTAACCAGGAGTAAGAACGATAACCATTTTAGTAAATTTTTAGCTATTGTTAAAAATCTGCAAGTTACTGTTCCATTTACTGATTTAATCACTCAAGTTCCTACTTACACTAAGTTTTTGAAAGACATTTTGAGCAGGAAACGCGAATTGAATGTAGTGGAGACCGTAGCACTCACGGAGGAGTGCAGTGCCATATTGCAAAACAAGTCACCACCGAAACTAAAGGACCCAGGAAGTTTTTCTATTCCCTGTAACATTGGTCCCCTGTTTATTGACAAGGCTTTATGTGATTTAGGAGCCAGTGTTAGTGTTATGCCACTGTCTATTTGTAGAAAGCTTGATATGGGTGCTTTGAAAGTCACTAACATTACCTTGCAGATGGCAGATAGGACAGTGAAATACCCTAAAGGTATTTTAGAGGATGTCCCAGTGAGAGTCGGGAAGTTCTTTATCCCTATTGATTTTGTTGTATTAGATATGGATGAGGATGCACACATCCCGATCATTCTTGGTAGACCTTTCTTACACCACTCCAGGTGCTATATTGATGTCAAAAAATGGTAGTTGATGTACTGTAGGAAATGATATAATTACCTTAATCTTAATGCTGCCCTTAAAAGTCCAATGAGGAACAATCCTGTTATGCTATCGAGTGCATTGATGAAATTGTATTTGATAATATGCCTCGATCTAACTACAAAAGATCTCTGGAGGCTGTTTGTTTGTCTGATGTTGATGCAGGTGATGTTGCTACCATAATTACTGATGCTTTAGTCCAGGATTTAATGGCGAGGAATCGAACTCGGAAAGAGAGCCGAGAGATTTATTGAGTTACCTCAAGAGGTTGTTCTGTTAAAGAGGTAACCCAACCTGGTGGATGAAACCCCTCCTCTCACTTGAAATATGCTTTTCTCGAGGATAGAAGTTGTACCCTGTCCTTGTTAGTGCTTTCTTGATTATAATCAATTAAATAAACTTTATGTGTACTTAAAGCTCATAAGAAAAGCTATTGGCTATACTATTGATGATTTGACCGACAGTATTAGTCCTGATTTTTGTATGCATAGAATTCATTTAGAAGAGGGTCACAAAAAAGGTATCCAGGGTCAACGACGTTTGAATCCTAACATGCAGGAGGTAGTGAAGAAAGAAGTCCTTAAACTTCTAGATGCAGGTATTATTTACTCAGTACCTGAATCCCAGTGGGTAAGTCCCGTACAGGTAGTCCCTAAGAAAGGAGGGACGACCGTTGTTCGTAATGAGAAAAATGAACTAATCCCTACTAGAGTTGTCACAGGATGGAGGATGTGTATTGATTACCGGAAATTGAATGTTGCAACTAAAAAAGATCATTTCCCCCTCCCTTTTATTGATCAAATGTTGGAGAGATTAGCTAAGAATAAGTATTTCTGTTATCTCGATGG
>PYUH01000239.1:352-17427 GCA_016808085.1 Suaeda aralocaspica | reverse complement strand
GAATTCGAAAATAATTCTCATCATGCCAACGTTAAAAAGTAGCAGGTGCATTACATAATCCAAAAGGCATCCTATTATATGCAAAAGTACCATAAGGAATGTAAAATTCGTTTTTCCCGTCCCTATCATCAGGATGGATGGGGATCTGAAAGAAACCCGAATAACCATCGAGATAACAGAATACTTATTCTTAGCTAATCTTTCAACATTTGATCAATAAAAGGAGGGGGAAATGATCTTTTTAGTTGCAACCTTCAATTTCCGTAATCAATACACATCCTCGTCCGCTGTACAACTCTAGTGGGATTAGTTCATTTTTCTCATTACAACAACGGTCGCCCCTCCTTTCTTAGGGACTACCTGTACGGACTTACCCACTGGGATTCAGGTACTGAGTAAATAATACCTGCATCTAGAGTTTAAGGACTTCTTTCTTCACTACCTCCTGCATGTTAGGATTCAAACGTCGTTGACCCTGGATACTTTTTGTGACCCTCTTCTAAATGAATTCTATGCATACAAAAATCAGGACTAATACTGTCGGTCAAATCATCAATAGTATAGCCAATAGCTTTTCTTATGAGCTTTAAGTACACATAAAGTTTATTTAATTGATTATAATCAAGAAAGCACTAACAAGGACAGGGTACAACTTCTATCCTCGAGAAAAGCATATTTCAAGTGAGAGGAGGGGTTTCATCCACCAGGTTGGGTTACCTCTTTAACAGAACAACCTCTTGAGGTAACTCAATAAATCTCTCGGCTCTCTTTCCGAGTTCGATTCCTCGCCATTAAATCCTGGACTAAAGCATCAGTAATTATGGTAGCAACATCACCTGCATCAACATCAGACAAACAAACAGCCTCCAGAGATCTTTTGTAGTTAGATCGAGGCATATTATCAAATACAATTTCATCAATGCACTCGATAGCATAACAGGATTGTTCCTCATTGGACTTTTAAGGGCAGCATTAAGATTAAGGTAATTATATCATTTCCTACAGACATTCAAGCTACCATTTTTGACATCAATATAGCACCTGAGTGGTGTAAGAAAGGTCTACTACCAAGATGATCGGGATTTGCATCCTAATCCATATCTAATACAAACAAAATCATAGGGATAAAGAACTTCCCGACTCTCACTGGACATCCTCTAAAATACCTTTAGGGCATTCACTGTCCTATCTGCCATCTGCAGGTAATGTTGTGACTTTCAAAGCACCCAATCAACTTTCTACAAATAGACAGTGGGCATAACACTAACACTGGCTCCTAAATACACTAAACTTTGTCAATAAACAGGGGGCCAATGTTACAGGAATAGAAAAATTCCTGGGTCCTTTAGTTTTGGTGGTGAATTGTTTGCAATATGGCACTGCACTCCTCAGTGAGTGCTACTACGTCTCCTATACACTCAATTCGCGGTTTCCTGCTCAAAATGTCTTTCAAAAACTTAGTGTAAGTAGGAACTTAGTGATAAATAGTAAATGGAACAGTAACTTGCAATTTTTAACAATAGCTAAAAATTTACTTTAAATGTTTATCATTCTACTCCTGGTCACCCTGTTCGGAAAGGCAACCTAACCTGTATTTTCGGATAGTTCAACCGGTGTATCATTTGCCTTCTCCTTAGGTGCTTCAGCTTCCTTATCTGGAACTGCATCTGAATCTGCAATCACCTCATCCCGTCTCTCAGCTCCACCTGAAACTCAAATTACATTATCAGTAGGCATTTTCGGGCCTTCATAAGCAGCTCCACTCCTCAAGGTAATGGCATTGACATGGTCCCTCGGGGGATTCTGTGATGCCTGTGATGCTGGGGGTGTGGGTTGTATGGAAGGTGGCCTGGTTGCCTTTGACATTTGATTGCGCAATCTGAGCTATCTGAGTTTCCAAATGCTTGTTATGAGCCTGCATCGCCTCCATATTTTCTGCATTTGCAACAATCTATATTCTTCAACTCCGGATTCTCCACTAGGTTGAGGTGGCATTGGCGGTGCTGGTAGTGGTGGTCTGCTAAAACCTGTTGGGTGTGGTGGTACATATCTCTTGCAGCTGCTGGGTGGCTGCTGGTGGCATGGCTTGCTGAGGGTTCTGGACATTGCTTTTGTTCTTGTAAGAAAAGTATGGGTGATCCTTCCACCCGATTGTAGGTATTAGAATATGGATGTTTTTTGTAGGCTTGAAGCACATACTGTTCTACTGAACTAGTACAAGACTGAGATAAATGACCGAAAGAACCACATGAATCAAGAAAGGATCAGTGCATCCCGAAGTGCAGCTACAGGTGATGGTGGGGGAGCTGTAGTGCCAATCTTATCAAGCTTCTGACTTATGGCATTTATCTGTGCAGCTAAACTCTCATACTTCATCATCCTACATGTTTCCCACCCTTCTTGGTGGATTGCCCTCTAGAGTTTACCAAACTGTGAATTATGAGTGGCAATTTCAACAATCATATGCAACGAGCGTTGACTTCTTGGTTCATAAATCGACCATTAGCAGCAATCAGCAAAGCCCTACTCTCATTACCCCACCCATTGTGAAATGATTGAACTAGGAACCATTTCTCAAGCCCATGATGATGACCATTCTCAATAACTCCTAAACCGTTCAACCGAAGCATCAATAAGTGACTCATCTGTCTCCTGATGTAGTAAGTGATATTTGCTTTCTCAATAAGGCAGTCTCTGTGGTGGGTGGTATTTCCTCTGAAAAGCAAGAGCTAAATCCTCCCAACAATTAATGTGGCTATTTGAGATCATTCACCAGGTTCTAGCCTGTCTTTTAATGAAACGGAAACATCGCCTTCTAATGTAGTCCTTAGAGACTTCATTTCTTGATAGTATCACAGTATTGAAGAAATTCTGTAAGTGCAAGTTCGGATCTTCCTTCAATGTCCCTGAAAACTGATTTCGTTCAACCATATTCACAAGAGCTGGTTTCAGTTCAAGTTAGCACCGGTATCGGGTACTGAATAACCTCCAGCCATAGACTCCGTATGGCAGGAATAGTCTCTCATAACGGGCCGCAGGTGTGTGGTGGTGTGGAGGCGGTGGTCCTCACCCTGTCCTTCTCCTTCGAGCCATTTCAACTTCTAAATATCCTTCATAGCGGATTGAAGGTGAACTCGAAAAACTGAGACAGTCAGAAACAGTTTCCTCCACAATCAGGAGAAAAATTCGGCGTCTACTACGTCCCAACCTTGTTCAGAACACTCGCTCGGGCTCAGGGAAGATGTAAGTATCAAGGCTCGTGGTCGTTTTTGCATAAACCTATGAACCTGCACACAATATAAACTCCGACAAAGATAAGAATAGCCCCAAAGAACTGAATAGTTCTTTGAGACTAAGAAAGATAAAAATAAAACAGTTGAAACCCGACTAATAGAATTAAAATTGCCTCCCCGGCAACGGCGCCAAAATTTGAACAGGCGTATCGCACACCTATCAAAATAAACCAAACGACACTAACTAAGTGCTAGGGAAGTAGGGACGAATCCTCCTCAGGGAAGCAGTTAAACTCTATTAGTTCTAAAAACTTAAACTGTATAAAGAGCCTGGGGTCGAGAAGTACTACTAACTAACTGACTATTGACTAATTACTAACTAATTACTCTGGAAATGACGAAGAATTAAACCATGAATTAAGCCTAGGGTCAATCGGGCACAAGAACAACTAATGGGATTCACTAACAAAGATCGTTATAACCTCACAATTATCGTCAAATTAGGGCTCACTAATTCTCTCGAATATAGACTCCCTCGAAACTCATCTAGCGGCTCTCGCTCATGCCTAGACTATTTCGCCTATTATTCATTGGTCTTATTGTGTATTTTTACCTCTCAGCATCAATTCAACAATACCAGAATTACAACAAATCTATCGCGCACAATTCAATTGTAAACAAAGAAACCATAATAGAATTGACTATAATTATGGGATTGAAACAACCTAATTTAATTAGTCCATTGATTGATCCAGGTTTCCCTAACCCTAGAAATTAGACTACTCACTCATGATTATGAAAATTAAAGCAAGAATAGTTGTAAAAACCCTAATGAATTCATGAGTAGAAACATGAAACTAATTAACTAAACAAATAACTAAATTATTAAATTACAGAGACTAAAGCATAAATTAACTAAATAAAAGAACAAAAACAGAAAATTACCAAATTGGAGAAACATTGAAGACTTGAATTGATTGAAGATCAAAGTTATGAACAAAACCTAATTTCCCTAATTAATTTGAGAGAAAAGTGCTTAATTCTAAACCTAAGAGAGTAATTCTAAATTTTGAAAAGCATAAGTTGTTTTGCCTAGAAGTCGTGCCTAATGTACCCAAGTTGGGCTTACAAAGCCTAACTACGAAGAAAATAAAAGAGAAATAAAAATCCGGAAAACCGGCTGATGCGGCGCATAGGAGATTCATGCGCCCGCATCAAACCTCCAAATGCCTTCTTAGTCCTTTTTTCTCCTTAAATGCGCCCCATAGTATCTTATGCGCCCGCATAAGTACCCCAGAAGCTCTTTTTGCTTTCTTTCTTCTTATTTCTTCATAAGTTCTAGACTGGTTTTATACTTCTTGACACGCTTTCCATGCATTCTTCACTCTTATCCCGTCTAAGCTTTCCGCTTCGTTCCGAGCCCGGTTTCCGTGCCTGAAATTACAAAACATACCAAAACCGAGCATAACAACGCCGGATATAAAAATCAAACTAAAAAGCTCTAAAATTGCCGGAAATCAACCAAACTTAGCGAGACACTTTCAAATTGCTCAGAACCTCAAATGAGCTAAATAAAGCCAGATTAAACAACCACTAGGCATAAATTGACTCGAAAAAGGGGAAAAACACTATAAAAATTTCAAGCCATTCAGAAAAGTATTTATTTCCATTTTTCGAAAAAACAAAAAAATAATTAAGTAGTTTAACAATGATTAATTTAATACTAAGAGCATCTGTAAGCTAAACTAAGGACGACTAAACCTTAATTATTGACATTCTAATTTAAAAGATATAATTAATAAAGGTTTTTTTGACCTTTTTTAGTTTACTCAACAAAACACAGTATTAAGTTAATTATTTTTAATGCTTATGAGGATTAAAAGTCATAGGCGAAAATTTTTTGTTTATGTTTTTTTTGTTTTTTTTGTTTTTTTTTACAAAAAAAAAAAAACGAAAGAATTTCATTCATTAAGAAAATGAGATTGTTAGCTCCACCTAGAATTCGAAAATAAACTATTAAATCTACAAAAGAATTGAATTAGTAAATCCTCGAAATATTCAAATTATGTCAATAATCTTAACAAATAAATGTTTGAAATGATTGATACGATTTAGATTTCTTGGTGAATAATGGAAGTATCAAGTTTGTCTAAAAAAGATTTTAATTCCTACCAGTGATGTTTGACGATCCTTTATTTAATGATTTTCCAAAATAATTTCTAAATAGACAACATTAATAGTTTCTTATAAGAACGAATAATGCTAATGAAGTCTTTGTAAGGAAATGATTTTATGATCATTTAATTGAAGCATTAATAAAATCTTTTATAAATAATGCAAAATTCTAAAGTCTCCTAAACAACATAGAAATAAATAACAGCATAAGGGAAAGTAAAAAAAAAACGAAATCACGAAAAAAGGAAACAAAATAATAATAAGGAAACAGATCATAAAAAAAAAAAGAAGAATAAAATCGAAATACAAGCAATGAGGTCCCTAACCAAGGTTTTATGTCCCTCTAGGTTAGCTCTAAAGGTCAATCCAAAGTGTCCTACATCTAAGGAGTGTGCTCCAACACTTTGCGGTGTGTAACCGTTAAATAGGGAGTGTTTCCCTCCCAGACAGATGGGCAACTTGGAATCGATGTATTGGGATGGTTGCGTTTGCTCGGTTGTAGAGACCATGGGCCCCACCAAGTCAACGGTTCCTCCCGAAATGTAATGTTATATGGTGATCCTAAGGCATGTTTCAAACACATGGAACCAATGTTTTGCACATGTAATGCATGTCTAAAAAAGAAGGCAATTTGCTCTAAATATAGTAAGTGTATGATTAGAGAAAAATTTCAAGTCTCGCCCTCTTTATCCCCAGCAGAGTACCCACTGTAGGGGCCCTGGATTTTGGGGTTCCCAATTTTTTGTCCTCCTTCCCCAAACCTTCCATAGGTCAAGTTAGACCTAAAATTTTGCTTAAGGAATGGTAAGGACTTTTTAGAAGTATTTGTCAAAAAAACAGGAGCGCAGGAATTTCGGGTCGCGGGCTAGCGTGGTGCGGGACAGAGTTGTCAAGCTGACTTGTGCAGCGCTACAAAGTGTTGTCACGCTGCAGGTGTAAGCTGGGCAAGCTTTGTGACGCTCGTGCTTAGCGTGACAAAGTCTGTCGCGCTACGCTATTTTGTTGGTTTTTTTTTATTATCTTTTTTTTTTTTTCGAGTGAGATAATAATTAGCGAATACGACGATGCTAGTAAGAGTCGCCAATAAGTTTTAGGAACTAAACTCATAACCGTGTATTTATTAGAAACAATGGGACTCGAATAAGGGACGTTTGTCTAAATTGCACGGAAATCCTCTCCGATCCCATGGGATGACTCCAAGTTGTGTCGAGAAACCAAAGATTAGACTCGGGGGCGAAGGTACTAACATGACGGAGTGCGTCGGGTTAGCCCATAGGCGCCATTACTATGTTCCCTCTTAACCATACAGAAATTACATTTAGAATCACACAAAAATATCAATTACAAAATTCAAACAAAAAAAAAAAAGAAGCATTAAATTGTTAGTGAATCACAAAAAAAAAAACTAATTAATTAAACTCAAACCGTTATTAAATCAATTTAGGGAGCCTAACATGATTAGATTTGTCCGAAAGAATTATCTGATTAAGCTTTGCAAACTATCAATTTTAAGTCCTTTATAATATAACGTGATAAGCAGTAAATAAATAGTGAAACAACAACTTAAAAGTCCATAACATGATTTTTAGGGTTCTCAAGAAACGTACACTTCTCCTTTGAAGATTGTCTTCGTCATTAGTATTTTGGGTGGAGTTTCGAATTATTTTTCGATATTATTAAAATTTGTAGCCACTTTTTAGGTAAATAACTAGCAAATAAAATAATAAATAATTATATAAAAAAAACTTGGTTGTTAAAGCAATAATCGGATTATTTAAGTATGAGGGAGAAAGTGAGTTTAAAAAAAAAGTGTGTTGAGAAATGAATAAAAGAAGGTTTTTATAACAGCGTGGGAACTCTATCGCGCTGGGCTGCTAGCGTGGTACGCCGAACCGCATTGGCCCAGTAGCGCTGGAAACCCTACAACAGCTACTAGGTAGCGCTGTTAACTAGTCACGCGAGCTGTCAGCGTGACTAAGTTAACTCCCCTACGTTTTTTGAAAGATCTTATTTATTATTTATTTATTTATTATATTATTATCATTTTATTTATTCATTTTATTAAAATAATAAAGAGGCATTGGATAAAAAGGTCCTTAAATAGGAATGGCAAATTTTTAAATATCCAGATTTATTTTATATCCCAAGTATACTCGATTATCCAATCTTCTAGAGAAATGAGTTTTTTATCATCATAGAGGTCCTGCCGCGGACATTGGACTAAATTAGGGTGTCTACATACGAGCATTCAGTATACAACATTTACAAAAAAACTAATTCTCTTCTTCTTCAACAGCCAAAACTATCTACCAGCTTTATCTCCATAAGTTTTTTCTTCAACCAACCACCAGCATCATCAACTAGCCGCAAAGGAGCTGCTGAAAACCAACTTAAAACCTGCACAATTACACAAACACACCTCAGTAGTACCATACATATGAAGATGAATTTTATGATATGGTTAAATTCAATTGACACAATATTGCAAGAAGAGGAAGCATTCAATGAAAGGGTAGAAAGAGACAATAGACACAAGCAACACTGAATTGCTAAGAAAGCACAAACCATAGCTTACCATTGACCAAAGAATGAAGATTGTGGATAACCTCCTTGCAGTGGAGCCAGAGACAAGTGACCATTGGGGGGGGGGGGGGAGGGTCAATCCGATTAGCAAAACAAGTTGGTACAGTCTACAATCAGTAGAATATACAAGTATGCAGCAAATAAAAGAAAGGAATGGGAGTTGATTGATGTCAGATCTAAAAACATGGCAAATTAGGTCCAATACCAAAGGAATTCCTAGAGGCAGTCCTTTAATCAGTTCCTCTACAGCATAGAACCACAGTAAGATCATTGCTAAGGTCTTAAAGTGGCAACTGTCACGGTGCATGGCTGAAAAGGAGGGGACTTCTTAGAAGTCACACCAGCAACAACCACCCCAAACTAACTCCTAACAACAAAATAGCAAGAATGAAGTGGGTGCTTTTACACTTAATTCCAGTACACAACACAAAGGCAGAGTTTACTGACATGCAAAATGTACTACAACACATATGAAAAATGGTTTTACTTAAACCCGGACAAAGAAGATTTTATCTACTCCTAAGAGGTTGACCCATATAGGTGTGAAGTTTCCAAAAGATACAAGGTGGAAGTTATGTTCAAGCTGTGATAGGCAGACCATTGTATATGAATAAGGTGTAATGGTACATGATGTAAATATGGCATCTTTCCTTTTCTGTTTCAAAGAGAGCCTCAAGAAACAGCAAGAATAGAGTTGCATGTACTTGGGAGACAAGGCATTGCAAAACATCACTAAATAATTAACAGAGACTGTTACTGCAAAAAAATCATCCGTCTATTTTCACCATATAACCCCTAAACTATTGTAGAATACACCATATACCCCATATTTTCAGAAATGCACCATGTAACCATGAACTTTCAACTTAATTCACAATATATCCTTATTTATTTGCTAAACTACCTCTACTACTTCCAAATTAAGATATTAAATTGACTAACTTTTATTTATATTTTTTTGATCATATTACATTTACCAAATTCAAATACTTTTACATAATCACCACCCTCTTTCGTCTTCATCACTACCTACTCACTCCCCCCCCCCCCTCCCATCTTCTACTTCTTCTTCTTCTCTCTCTTCTTCTACAAACCCCTCTTTCATTCATCCTCTTCAATGCCCTCTCATTGATGAATGCGATGGTAAATTTAAAGGCAAAAGTTTTGATTCTTTAAAGTACTCAATATCAATTGTGTTTAGGAATTTTGTAAGTGTGGTTTTCAAATTTCTAGTTTCTTCTCTTGGGGTGTGAGGTTTTGAATTTGTTGCATTAAGTGGTGGTGGATTTGGGTTCTAGGTTAGGTGGTGGTCGTTCATGGGTTTTGGTGAATGTGGCGGATCTCTGTTGTAAGTTGGTGGTGGTTGCCGCGAGTTTGGTAGTCTGGCCCTTGGTGGGCGTGGGTTTGAATTGTGAAGTGGTAGCGGGTAAAATAATTTAGATAATGAAATAATTAGTTGATTTTAAGATATTAATGGTTGACTTGGTATAATGTCCTAATTAGAAGGTAATTAAATTAAATTTATGAAAATAAGGGTACCTTGTGATATATTCAAATGTTCAAGGACATACGGTGCATTTCAGAACATTGAGGGTATATGGTGTATTTTGCAATATTTTAGGGGTATATGTTGAAATAGCCGAAAAATCATTACTCATTGTTAAGGAAAATGGCCAAACAATTATCAAAAGATGTATGCATACAATGGGATAATGCCAGCCACCCAAGTCCCCACAGATAAAGAGTGGATAATAGCAACTAAGGGAGATGGCTGGAACATTGAAATGGTTTTTCAACCATCACAATCCTGGACCTAATGTCTAGACTTGGGGTTTTCACTTCCATGCAATCAATCCAATACCAAGGTTTCCAAAGACACTTACTGAACTAGTGGAAAAGGTAGAGGCTGCTTATGAGTTTGACCCACTAGTTAACAGTATACTTGGTTAACCCTACAATGTTGCATGACAGACATACTGAAGCAAAAAGTGGGCAACACTACAAGATGACCACAACATAAAGAGGATGGGATAATTTGGAATTATGTCAAACAACATGTAAGTTGACCAAAAATAAGTGGATGAAACAGTGAATATCTAAATGATATAATCATATATTCAATTATGGACACATATGGAACAACACAATCAACGGAAACTGAAATGTAGAAAAGACTGAAGAGGATAGACAAGAGTTGATGCAGACTAAACAACAACAAGGGATCTCAACCAACTAAGACTGCCACACCTAACCCTAACCACTATAACAGTAGCAATGTGTGAAGGTTATTGTTTTTTGTTTTTGTTTAAGGCAGTCTTGTGTGAAGAATTAGGAACAACAATATAGTTTCACTTTTGACTGTGTGCAAATCATTGAATTGTCACATATGAACCATATGTGAAAGCACAATGTAGGTTTGTAGCCATTTTGTGGTGTAAGATCAGAACAAGTTTGTGATTGGGATAATACAATGTAGCCCATCAGATTGGTTATCTCATTATCCACATTATTAGCAATTGTGTCACCTCAACTGTTTCCTTTTTAGTATTTGAACTTTTTTTTTGCATAAACAACAGAGCACCACAATAAACTGTGTGTCCCTCAACTGTTGCTAGCACAAAAAATTTCATCACAAAATAAACAGGAGCACAAAATTGCAAGCATTGATTTGAGTCCATCATCTTTGGACATGACACAAAACAATGAAAATAGTGGACTCAAAGGTGACTACAACCATAAACACAAAAAGGAAGTGTGACCCCTCACCATCCCAATGTCATTGAGATCACACATAGAATTAGGAACGTCACTCATCATCCAACTACCCAGTGGAAAGGGACTCAACGGAGTAAGGGAATGCAGGTAACTAATGCCAAAACACACCAACCACAAATACGATTTAACGGAACCAAGAGTAAACCATGGCATCCACATACCACCAATTTAATAAACTGTAAACAAAAACAAAATCAACACATACCCAAAACAAAATCAACAGAGTATGATATCAAAGGTTACCACACTAACATCAAAAAAACACTAACAACATTCGATACCACCAACCACAATACCAAACCAAAAATTTAATACAGTTAACTCATAGTCAAAGTAGTAGGGGACTCATTAATATTATCAATGAAAACTGAATGACCCAAAAAAAAACAGTGATTATACCACCACCAAGAATACCAACAAAATGGAGTATTCAGAACACCAAATGACACCTAACCCACCAAAAAATCAAGTGTAGTATCAAATCATACAAAAAAAATTCATCACCAAATAAACGAGTGGATATTAAAGGATAAGGTTAGAGATTGTTACATAGGTTGATCAGCGAAATCAAAGACACCTTTTTCACCATCGTCAACACATCAACTGGGGGATCATCTTTAGAACCAACAGTGTTAAGAATCAGATCAGCATTAATTTGTGTTGCAGAGATTATTTTGGGTTTTTCTCTTCAACTTCATCATCTTTAATTGGGTGTCAACTTCCCCTCCTAGGGTTTTTCATGTTCTAACAAACCGCACATGCCAAGGACCCCTCCTTTTCTCCTTTTCACAACCTTTCCTCCCTCGTCGTTTAGCCGGCTTCAACATTCAGACAGCTTCACAAAGATCATACCAGATGAGGACTCAAGATCCACGAAGCTGAACCAGAATGGAGTGCTATTCTAGGTAAGATCACCTTTTTCGAGACCCTCAAGCTTATTAATCAGATAAGTTGTCTCTATCTCAACACGTTTTCAAAAAGGGCTTATTGAATATGTTTTTTATGTTGTGCTTTTCCCTCTTTTTCGGTTGATTCTAGTGCTAAATAGTAAGTTTATGGCTTTGTTTTGATTAAATATTGTCTTTCGATGTGTAAGTTATGTTTTGGAACGGTTTTAGCATCTTTAGTTTACTTTTAGAGCCTTTTATACGGTTATTTTATATCTTTTTCGGTATTACGCGGATTTTTTTGGTTTTGTTTATGTGTTCCAGAGCGTATAAGGAGTTATGAAGTCATTAGAATCTAAAACCGGTCAAAAAGCACTTGCCTCGGGATGCTGCCAAGTCACGAGAAGCCATGAAGAGATTCGAGAATCGACGAAGAAATAATGTAAGATCGTCAAAATATTGTTCGTTATAGTCCATGCGGGTGCAACCCCTTAATCATCATTGACTATCGCCCACATCATAGATCAGCAAGCCTCACAAGTCTCAAAATAAGAGACCTGCGGCACAAGGAGCAAGGTCAAATTGACCTTGCGGACGCGGGGATGGTTTTGTTGGTCCCGATGATTTTCCCGCGCGGTTTTTGCTTCGGGTTTTTTATTTTAATTAAGCCTAATACTATAATACTCTTGTAAGGGGGCATGACCCTAACTGTTTTTGGCATATTTTTAAGACTTAGGAATCCAAAGTAGCTCTTTTCTCTCTCAGAATTTAGATGCGCTTAATTTGTCTTGAAGATTCAATTTCATTAATGCAAATCATTCATTATTTTGGTAATTTTCTTTCCTTATGCTCTTTATTTCTTTATTCAGAATCTCTTAGTTTAGTTTTTAGTTTAGTTTATTAGTTTTGTTATTTTGATTCTTAAATTAGCTTTTTTATTAGTAATAATTTAGTTTTTAATTCTAGTTTTAATTAGTTTTTTGATTATGATTATGTTATTTAATATTGTTCTTGTTTTATTCCTTTAATCATGAGTGAGTAGTCTTTTTCTGTTAGGGTTGGGTATCATATCATGTTGCTGAATTTTATTTTTATGTTCATTAATTAATTCTTGGCTTTAATTGAATTCCTATTATTGATTTCTATTGATTGCAATTAATTGTACCATATTTAGTTGTAGTTAGGTTATTGTCGAAATCAAGGCCGAGAAGATTGCCACAATTAGACCACTGATAATAGGCAAAAACAAATTTATGCGAGCGATGCCGGTAAAGGAGTTTTGGGGGTCTAAGTTTGAGAGAATTAGATAGAGTCTATTATGGAAGTATTCATGGATGATTTTAGTGTTTATTGCTCTGATTTTGATTCATGTTTGACTAATTTGACTAAAGCTCTTGAAAGATGTGAACAGGTGAATCTGGTTTTAAATTGGGAAAAGTGTCATTTCATGGTCAACGAAGGAGTAGTTCTAGGACATTTGGTCTCCGAACGTGGCATTGAGGTGGATAAGGCAAAAATACAGGTAATTGAGCAACTGCCACCTCCAGTAAATGTAAAAGGGGTAAGAAGTTTCTTGGGTCATGCTGGTTTTTATCGCAGGTTTATTAAAGATTTCTCTAAAATTGCGAAACCACTAACCCAATTGCTGCTAAAAGATGCTGACTTTAAATTCACTGACGAGTGTCTTGAGTCCTTTAATATAATAAAAAATGCACTAATTTCTGCACCCATTATACAGTCCCCTGATTGGAATTTACCTTTCGAAATAATGTGTGATGCTAGTGATTTTGCAGTTGGTGCGGTTTTAGGTCAAAGGAAAGATAAAGTCTTGCACGCTATTTATTATGCTAGTAAGACTTTAGATGAAGCTCAGGTTAATTATGCCACCACGGAAAAGGAGCTGCTTGCTATAGTTTATGCCTTAGATAAATTTCGTGCTTATCTTGTAGGTTCGAAAGTTATTGTTTATACTGACCATGCAGCTCTTAAATATCTACTTGGGAAGAAGGAAGCCAAACCGAGGCTTATTCGGTGGATCTTGCTGCTGCAAGAGTTTGACCTCGAAATTCGTGATAAGAAGGGAGCAGAGAATGTGGTAGCTGACCACTTATCGAGAATACGGTATGATGATGGGGAGATCTCTACCCCCATTGACGATTCTTTCCCTGATGAACATCTGTTTGCTGTTTGTGTGCATTCACCTTGGTTTGCTGATTTCGCTAACTATGTTGTAGGAGGTGTTCTACCCTCCGACTTGACTTATCAGCAGAAAAAGAAATTTTTGCACGATGTTAAACGATATTTTTGGGATGATCCTAACCTGTTTCGTGAGTGTGCAGATGGTTTATACAGGAAATGTGTTCCGGAATGGGAGGTATATGGTGTCCTTCACCATTGCCATTCATCACCCTATGGAGGTCATGCTGGACCCTCGAAGACGATGTTCAAGGTCTTAGAATCAGGTTTCTACTGGCCCACGATCTTGCAGGATGCGAGAGCCTTTATTATGTCTTGTGATTCGTGCCAACGAACAGGTAACATCTCACAAAGGCACGAAATGCCGCAAACAGGTATATTGGAAGTTGAAATTTTTGATGTTTGGGGTATTGACTTTATGGGACCCTTCCCATCTTCTAATGGAAACCGTTATATTCTAGTAGCTGTAGATTATGTTTCTAAATGGGTGGAAGCTCTTGCCACCCCCCATTGTGATTCTAATACGGTTTTGCGGTTGTTTAAGCAGGTTATTTTTCCTAGGTTCGGAGTCCCTAGAGCTGTCATCAGTGATGGGGGGAAGCATTTCCATGAGAAAAGGTTAGATAAGCTGCTGAAAAAGTACGGTGTATACCATAGAACAGGACTAGCATATCACCCACAGACAAGTGGCCAAGTTGAGGTTTCTAATCGCGAGATCAAGTCTATCCTCGAGAAGACAGTTGCAAAATCGAGAAAGGATTGGACCAACAAGCTCCATGATGCTCTATGGGCATATAGGACGGCTTTCAAAACCCCAATTGGCACTTCACCGTTTCGGTTAGTTTATGGTAAAGCATGTCACCTTCTGGTGGAGTTAGAATATAAGGCATACTGGGCAGTAAAGGAATTGAATACGGATGCCAAGCTGGCGGGAGAAAAGCGACTCCTTCAACTAAATGAGCTCGATGAATTCCGTTTAGCTGCATATGATAGTGCAAAAATATATAAAGAAAAGACTAAGAGGTGGCATGACAAAAGAATCAGGAGAAGGGAGTTTCAAGTTGGTGATAGGGTACTCTTATTTAATTCCCGTCTCAGATTGTTTCCTGGAAAATTGAAGTCCAGGTGGAGCGGTCCCTTTTCGGTTACTATGGTGAGCAAATTCGGGTTTGTTGAAGTCCAAAATGATAAAGGTGAAAAGTTCAAGGTCAACGGACAACGATTGAAGCTCTATTATGAAGGTGATGCAGTTGGATTAGTAGAAGAGGTGCAATTCTACAATCCCGATTCACACTGACCACTCCGAAGCCACGGTCAAGCTAATGACCCTAAACAAGCGCTTCTCGGGAGGCAACCCGAGCTTTCTATCCCTCCTTAACTCTTTTTATGTGCTTTTGGTGTGTTTTAGCTTATTTTCGTACTTTTTAGTTAGCTGTGTTTTTGTGTGCATTTAGGTGTAGTTGAGTAACTAGAGGTTTTCGGTTGCATTCCATAGCTAAGATCTAAGTGAGGGTCAAAGGTGAGTGAAAAGAACACTTTAGAGGAAAAAAAAAATAATAAAAATAGACTACGAGTAAAACGGGGCAGGTGCGGGCGCATAGCGATTCTATGCGGGCGCATCTGACCCCCAGAACCCCAGAAAAGTCTTTGAAAAGGCAAGATGCGGGCGCATAGCAATTCTATGCGGGCGCATCTTACCTCCAGAACCCCAATAAGTTTCACTGAGGAATCTGATGCGGGCGCATATAATTGTTATGCGGGCGCATCTCGGCCCGATAAATTTTTTTTTAATTTTTTCCGCCTTCTTTCACTCTTTTATTCTCTTTCTATCTTCTTTCTCTCACTTCTCCCCACATCTTCTTCTTCTTCAAACTCCTAACCTCCATTAAAACCCCACCTTCAAAAACTTCCTCCTCTCATATCTCACTCAATACTTCACCAAATCAACCCAAATTTTAACACAAGCATCCTCTCATCTCCCTCTACAAAACCCCTCAATCAATTTTCGAAAATATTTGCAATTCAGGCTATAAGGGGCGCGCAAATTTCTGCAGTTTTTGGGGCGTTTTTTGGTTAATTTTGGACTATTTGGGCTTTTTTTTTTCTACTTTACTTCCAATCAATCTTCATCTACTAAGGTATATATCTAACTCTAAGCAAGTTTTAACAAGTTTCTTGAATTTTCATGGCGTTCACACTATAGGGTTCGTAGTCACAAGTTTATAATCTATTTTTTCTTGAGTTTTATGCTTGTGTGATGTTGATAATTGCTTGTTTAAGTGTTATTAATTTCCAATTTCAAGTTCATGACTTAGAAAAAAAAAAATTCATGCCCTATTTTACAATTGTGAACAATGCCTTAGATTCTTGAGTTGATCATATTATAGCTTTAACTTGCTAAATTTTAGACTTAATTTGTGTTGATAATGTCATGGATGTTTGATTATTTTCCTTCCCTCTAGTATGATTGTTACTTGATAAAATATGGTGTTTTGACGTAGTGGTGAGGTTTAAAATGTTGGTAATGTCTGCATTTTCGGTTTCATGAGAATTGTGCTCTATTGAACTTATGTTGAAAACCTTGGAAACATGTGTAAATCTTGGTTTTATGATTGGAAAAACATTGGTTTTGGTGATTGTTGTTAGCCTCACGGCTTTTGGCTATATCGATAAAATAGACGGGTCATGCCGAAATTTCTACTCAAAATACCTAATTGGAAGTTGTACCATTGCATGAGCATGTTCTGCTATGTGTTTTGTCCCGAATTTTCCTATGGTTCTAAAGCATTCATTTTCAATTTTCAGGAACCATGAGCTCTCAAAGAACCTCCAGGAAATCACAGAGGACCGAGTCTTCTACCTCGGCTTCCAGGGGCAAACAACCCGTAGGCTCTAGTTCGGGAGACCCCGCACCACCAAACCGCCGCCAACAACAGGCCCGGTTCGAGAGACTGCAAAAGCGGCCCATCCGCTCTACCAGATTCTTTGACCGCAGCACATGCGATGAGATGGGGATCACTGACCAAGTGGTCCAAATGGCGGATAACATCGGTTGGGGTGCATGGGTCGGAGTCACCATGCCAGGACCTGATGGCGAACCAATGGCCCCACCCACATACCGGGAACTCACTCTGGAGTTCCTCTCCACCTTCCACTTCAGGGTTATTGTGCGGAACCCCAGTAACCCAACAGCTAGAACAGGGGTGGTCAGTTTCACCATCTTTGG
>PYUH01002522.1:17500-31015 GCA_016808085.1 Suaeda aralocaspica | reverse complement strand
AAACCGGATACAATATTTGAACCATATGTAATCTGATTTGTAGTCTAAAATCTAGATATTTGCAAATCAAATCTAGTGCCCATATTTCCGACTAAACAACCACAAGGTCTGGACCAGTCAAACAACTTGAAAAACCTGTTGAACCAACGTTGCCCAATCTTCAAAAATCGTCCAAAATCCCGCCATATAACTTGCTTTGATCTCGTGATTTTTGTTGGACTTGCGATTAAGAAACTTCAAGAAAACTCTTCAAGATTCAAGCTTTATTTCAAGAAACCCCATTTTTTGTGTTTCTCAGCTTGATTCCATCAACCTTTGAATCATAAAAAATAATCAAGGAAAATAACATAAACACCATATGGTAAACCCTATCAAATGACGTGGGAAGAAAACCCATATAGCTAAACACGTATAAAAATACTAACTAAACTTGCCTTAACATTTACGTGGAAAGATTGTACAGCACATGCCACCGTTAGAAATCCACCCCAGCACCAAGAAGCCTTGTGTCTCCATAAGCCACTAATTCCCCCAAGGTTGCTTCTGTTTACACCTTCAATCAACCCAAAACCCTCGAGTTTGCTCATTGATATGCGATTCAAGCAGTTGCACAAGTGGTGGAATAATATAAACACAACAGGAAGTTGAGCAGGAAGTGAGTACTGCAAGTCTGCAAATAGCCAAAGAATCCAAAATTGAAAAATGTCAAAAAAAATAGCGTAATACCTGTTGCAATGAAAGTGTATCAAAGACAATGACTACGTTATTTGTATCTTAATTTTTATAGAGTCGACTGTTCTCGACACGGGACAATCCTCTAGTATCGCTAGTACAAAAGAGAGAATGATGTTTTAGCAAACAATGTCGCAGAAAACAAAAACCGTCGTTCTGTAAGGATAAGCGACAAAATTGGCTGGTTCTTTGGTGAAATATCAAGATGCTGACACAACTTTCTAAAGTGGTATGGTTGTTTCGACGGCTTCAAATGCGAAATGGAGGGAAAATTCCTTATATGCACCTACGTTGCAAGACGAATACCCTGATCAAAAACTGACAAACTACACAAACAATCTGACAGCTGCACAAGACCAAGCTGATGCCTGAACTAGGCAATCTAGCTCAGAAACTCTTTAACATTCAATGTGCCGGAACAGCATTGAAAAGTTGTGTCAAGCATCTATCTAAGTTAGGGTGTCAGCTTCTTCATTTCAAGATTGTTCATTGGAGTCAGTTAGGGTGCAAGAAATGGTCTACCTGAGGCCTGTTTTTTGTGCTCTGGGAGCTGGGAGGTTCCTTGCTATGATCTGATTGTTTTCGTTTGGTTTGGGGTGGTGGCTGCTATTTTTGTTTGGGGGGCTTGGATTTGCTTGGGTATGGTGACTGTGGGTGCATAGCTGTGATGTTGGGGTGTTGGTTCATCGGAATGCTTGTGGTGTGTATTTGTTGTTGTTTTCAAAGCTAGCAGTTTTGTAAGGGTGTTAGCTGTGGTTGGTGTTTTTTTATGTTTGTATAGCGTTGTTGGTTTTTTATTGAGCTATTTTGTGCGGCTTTAGTAGAATTGCCTTAATAGTTCTCGTACGGTATATTATCTCCTTTTTGGTAATTAACATGCTTACATTTTACCAAACCAAAAAACAATTACAGCGAACTCACAAAAACAAGCAGCTAGCAAATAAAACCAAAAACAAAGCACTCCAACAACACCTCTTTCAAACTTAAACCCCTTCCCTCTCACTGAGAACCATAAGCATAACAATGCAAACTAGCAATCACAAACTGATGAATCAAACCCTAACGCCATTAGGAACCTTTAACCACTTTGCCCAGAAACACAAAATAGTTCCCAGACTGTTGAAATCAGCTCATAATAGCAAAATAGAAACAAAACGACAGCCAACCACCAAACCTCTAGACACAAACTCTTACAACCTAAACCCCCCCCAACTACAAACCAAAAAACAGCAGCAGAAAAAACAACCTGCAGCAACGCAAAACCATCCCAAGAGAAATGACACATCACACAGCAAAAAGCATAGAGCTAACAACCGAGATCAGCCCAAAAAGGAACTGGACCTAAGCATTCTGCAAGAATGATGCGCTGAAGATGATCAGTTCCGGGACGCTAACTGATCAAATCAAGCTGATCTGTTACATGTACTAGCCATTTAAGGTCTTACCTGATCAGGTTTGCCACAGATCGAGAACGAATCCGATGTGCGCAAGTGATTCAGTTCAGGGACTCTAAATGTTTTGAAAGTATAAAGAAGAATTTCTTCCTACTAGTGTTATTGTCTTATTTGGCTTCCAAACATTAGAAAAAAGTTAAGATGCTTACCAAGATATTAAATATCTCTATTCTCTAGTGACGTTTATACACTTAACCTTAACACCAAGTTTGAACAAACGGCTTCCATTATGGCTACACACATGCTATGTCGAATAACTAAGTTTTGCCGCATCACTCAAAACTATTTTATTCTCTAGCAAGATTAGTAATACTAAAAACACTTGTTGTAACACATCCTAAAGAAAATCTCAATAAACCATACACCCCAATACATTAGCAAACACACATGATCAAAACTTCGTCCAATTTCAATAAGGATTTGATAAACAAACAGTTTTAAAGGGTCTCTCAATATCAGTTTGTTTACAATAAAATTTGAACAAGAAACTTTCAAATGACAAGGTTATAGCATACAAAGCATTTGAGTATTAAGAAGGTCTTTGCGAATTCAAACTTCTAGCAAACAAAAGAACTGAGTCTATCATTAAATCCTCAATTATTAAGAAGGTTTATCACATCCTCGCAAAAACGAATTTGAGTGACTTATATGTTAGGCAAAAAAAAACAAAGACCTTGGAAGTTGTAATTCAAACCAGCAAAACAACCGATTACAAATCAGAGTACAATGGTCTCTAAAAACAACCAGAATAAACAAACAAAATACAATCAGGAGTTCTTAATATGCTAAGAGTACAGGGGTCTTAGAAACAAACCATATTACAATCAAGAGTAGAATCAGAATCATTGACTAGATACAATTGACCAGATACATTAGAATTGATTCAAAACTGAGCATAATAGCAAATAAATCAAAACTGAGAATAGAAGCAAACTTAGCATAATTAGAATACAATCAAATAAGTGATAATTCGAACATTCCATTGAGAATAATGCTCAGATAACAAAACACTAATAGCAAGAGTAGTGTACTACCAATAAACAATTAAATATAGCAATAATCAATATAGATTGTGAAATTAAGACAGCCAATGGATATTGATAATTCGAACAGAATTGATAATTACCTATTTTGGATAATTGATAAGTATGTCACAACACCAGAATTCGAACCAACAATAAAAGCGATGGATATTTGATACTTGATTAATTCGACATTTGGGGACAAAAATTGGATAATTGATGAACACATAATTTTTTTTTGAACCAACAATAACGAAAGAGTAGTGTATTAACCAAAATCAATATAGCAGATTGGTATAATTACCTGAGAGGAGACTTGCAAATATACTTTGAAGCAAGCTCGCAATTCGCAGATTCTACTGTTGTTGAAGCAAGCTCGCAATTTCGCAGATTCACTTCGAAGCAACAGCTCGCAATTTCACCAATTTGAGTTCGAAGAAATTTGGGTCGAAGAATTTGTGAGAGTTTTTTTTGTTTTGTGAGGAACTAATTTAGTTGAAGATCAGATTAGGAAGAAGAGTGAAAATTGAGCAACGAAACTGAGTTTTTTTATTTTTTTCAGATTTAAAAAGGAAAAGTGAGAGTTGGAAAAATGATTAAGAGGTTTAGGAGGAAGAAGGTGGAAGAGATGAAGTTTGCCAATTTGTAGGGAATTGCATATTTTGTCCGCCTTTTCTTTATTTGGGCAACAAATTATAAATTTTTCGTTGCACAATATTGTGTTGGGCGACGAATTTAAACATTTGTAGCACATTTGTATAACTCGTTGCACAAAATAAAACTTGGCTACCACTTTACAATTCGATGCCCAAATATACACGTAGGCAACAAAATTTTTTGATGCCATATTGTATATCTAAGGCTTCGAATTTAAATTCGTGGCCCTATATATAAAACCAACAACAACCCAACACAACAAACAACAGGAGCAACAACAACGACAATAGCACACAAAGTAGCAACAACAACAACCACAGAAAACACAAATACAACCACAACAATTACAAAGAAAACAACAACAAGCAACAACAACAAAAGCAACCACAACAAAACAAAAAAAGCAATGACACAAACAAACAACCTATTTATAGGCTAAACATATCACTTAATATTCAGAATTCTAAACATACATAACTACCTTAGATATATGGACACATAAAAAAAACTAAGATTAGGATAACAAGAAAATCTTATTCCAAACCGGTACAATATTTGCCCATATATTTTTGAAATATGCTTGTAGTTAAATCTTAGATATTTTGCAAATCCAATCTAGTGCCAATATTCTCCGAATAACAACCCAAGGTTGACCAAGTCAAACAACTTGAAAACCGTGTGACAACGTTGCCCAACTTCCAAAAATCTGTCCATTAAATCCCGACATATAAATTGCTTTGATCTGTTGATTTTTGGTTGGGATTTGCGATTCAAGAACTTCAAGAAACTCTTCAAGATTCAATCTTTATTTAAGAAACCTCCCATTTTTTGTTCTCATGCGTGATTCCATCAAACTTGACTCATTAAAATAATCAAGAAAATAACAAAAACACAGATGGTAAACCCTGTCAAATTGACGTGGCGAAGAAACCCTATAGTCAACACTTCTAAACTACTAACTATACTTGCTAACATTACGTGGATAGCTTGTACATGTCACCATTGCACACGTAGAAATCCACAGCCAACCAGAGCCTTGGTCTCCATAGCCACTAATTCCCCACGGTTGCTCTTGTTTTCCACCTTCAATAAACCAAACCCTCGAAGTTGATCATGATAGGCGTATAATCAGGTGCACAAGGGGGGAAATAATATAAACACAACAGGAAGTTGAGCAGGAAGTGAGTAATTGAAAGTCTGAAACATGCAACGAATCCAAAATTGAAAAAGTGTCAAAAAAAAAATAGAGTAATACTTTTGCCAATTTAAAGTGTATAAAGTAACAATTACTAAGTATTTTGTATCTAATTTGTATAGAGTCGATTGGTACTCGCACGGGTACAATCTCTAGTTATCTCTCGTACAAAAAGGAGATGGGATGTTTTAGAAAAAAAGGTGCAGAAACACCAAAACCAGTGTTTGTAAGGATAAGCTACAAAGTGGCTGGTCTTTTGGTGAAATCTATCAATGATGCTGACAAACTTTTCTAAGTGGTAATGTTGTTTAGAAGGCTTCAAATGACGAAAATGGATGGAAAATATCCTATTGAACTAAGCTGAGTAGAAGACCATGACTCAACAAACTGACAAATACACACAAACAATGACAGACGCACAAGCATCTGATAGGCCTGCACCTAGAAAATAAAAAAAAGCCATATGCTCAGAAATCTTTAACATCAATGTCCGGGAAACACAAGCATTGAAACGTGGTGTCAAGAAATTATCTAAGTTAGGGTGTCAGCTTCTTCATCTTCAAGATTGTCATTGAGCTCAGTAGGGTGCAGCAATGGTCTACCTGATGGCTGTTTTTGCTGCTCTGGGAGCTGTGAGGTTCCTTGCTATGATCTGATTTGGTTCGTTTGGTTGGGGGGCTGCTATTTTTGTTTGGTGGATTGGGGTTTGATTGGGTATGGTGACTGTGTGTGTAGATGTGATGTTTGGGATGTTGGTTCAATCGGAATGGCTTGTGGTGTGTTGTTGCTTGTTTTCCAAGGCTAGCAGTTTGTAAGGGTGTAGCTGGCTGGTTTGTTGTTTTTTTATGTTTGTAAGCTTTGTTGGTTTTTTATGAGTACTGTGCAGGTCTTTATTAGGACTTGCCTTAATAGTCTCTAGGTTATAATATCTCCTTTTTGGTAATAAATGCTTACATATTACCAAAACAAAAAAAACAATCACAAGCGAACTCCACAAAACAAGCAGCTAGCAAAATAAAACCAAAACCAAAGCACTCCAACCACACCTCTTTCCAAACCTTAACCCCGTCCCCCTCTCATGCAGACCATTACAGCATAAACACCTGCAACTATGCAATCACAACTGCTTGAAATCACACCCTAACAGCCATTAGGAACTTTAAAACTGAGCACCACAAAATAGTCCCAGAGATGTTGAAATCAGCTAATAATAGCAAAGAAACAAAACTGACAGCCAACCACCAAACTCTAGACACACTCTTACAACCTAACCCACCCCCCCACACTACAAACCCAAAAACAGCAGAAGAAAAACAAATGCAGCAACGCAAAACAATCCAAGAGAAATGAAAAATCACACAGCAAAAAAGCATAGAGCTAACAACCTATATAGCAAGAAACTGACCTAAGCGTCTGCAAGGAATTGACTGCGCTGAAAGCTGATCAGTTCAGGGACTCTAACCTTGATCAAATCAGCTTGATCTGTTCAGGAACTTGCATTTAGTTCTTTAACCCAATTATAGTTCTGCACGATCTAGAGAAATCGATGTGACTGCAAGTGATCAGTTCAGGGACTCTAACAGGTTTGAAATTATAATAAGAATATTCTATAGTGTTATTGTATTATTATGGCTTTCCTAACATATAAGAAAGATTAAGATGCTACCAAGATATTAAATCTCTCTAATTCTCTAGTGAGGTTTATACATTACATCTTAACACCAAAGTTTGAAAAATGGTTCCATTATTGCTACACAAATGCTATGCGAATAACTAAAGTTTTTGACCGCATCAACATCAAAAATATTTTTATTCTCTAGGCAATAGTAATACTACAACACCTTGTGTAAACCCTCCTAAGACATCTCAATAACCAAACCCAAAACATTAGAAACAACAAACATGATCAAACCTAGTCCATTTCAATAAGGATCTTGATAAACAAAAATTTTAAAGGGGTCTCCTCAATATCAGTTTTTTACAATAAAATTGAACAAGAAACTTTCAAATTGACAAGGTTATAGCATACAAAGAATTTGAGTATTAAGAAGGCTCTTTTGGAATTCAAAAATTCAGCAAACAAAAGAACTGAGTACTATCATTGAATCATCAATTATTAGAAGGTTATAAACATAAAAAAGAATTTGAGTGCTTATACGTAGGCAAAAAAAACAGACCTGGAAGTTTTTGTCTATTCAACCAGAAAAACACCAGAATACAATCAGGAGTACAATGTTCTCTTAAAAAACAAACCAGAATAAACAACCAAAATACAATCAGGAGTCTCTTAATAGCTAAGAGTACAGGGGTTTCTTAGAAACACACCAATACAATTCAGAGATACAGAATACAATTGACTAGAATACAATTGACCAGAATACAAATAGAATGATTTCAAAACTGAGCATAAGTAGCAATAAATCAAAAACTGAGCATAATTAGAAAACTTGCATAATTAGCAATAAATCAAATAAGTGATAATGCGAACATTACATTGATAATATGCTCAGAAACAAAAAAAATAATAGCAGATAGTGTCATTACAATACAATTAATAATAGCAATACATCAAATTATAGATTGTATAATTAGAACATGCCATTGATAAAATTGATAATCTCGAAAATGAATGTAATTACCTATCGATACTTGATAAGTATGCTCAAACACCATAAATTCGAAACCAAACAATACAGCGATGATATTGTGATACTTGATAATTCAGACCATGCAATTGATAATTGATGAAACAACATAAATTCGAAACCAACAATAACAGCAAGAGTAGTGTATTTAACAAAATCATTATAGCACGATGGTCTAATACCGGAGAGGGAATTGCAAAAATACTATTTGAAGACAGCTCGCAATGTCGCAGATCTAGGTGTTGAAGAACAGCTCGAAATTTCGCAGATTATACTTCGAAGCACAGCTAGCAATTTCGCAATTGGTTCGAAGAAAATTGGTTCGAAGAATTTGTGAGGAGTTTTTTTTTTTTTGTGAGGAAACTAAGTTAGTTGGTAATCAGATTGAGGAAGAAAGAGTGAAAATTGGGCAAAGTAACGGAGTTTTTCTTTTTTAGATAAAAAGGAACAAGTGAGGAGTTGGAAAAAGATTAAGCGGTTAGAGGAGAGGGGGGGGGGGGGGGGGGGGGGGGGGGGTAGGTGGAGAAGTGAAGCTTTAGTGCCAATTTTGTAGGGAAGAATATTTTTCCGCCGTTTCTTTAATTTTTGGGCAACCAAATATTAAATTTTTCGTTGCACAATGGATATGTTGGGCGACGAATTTTAACATTTGTAGACCAATTTGTATTACTCGGTCACAAAATAAAACTTTGGGCTACCACTTCAATACGATGCCCAAATATACACGTAGGAACCAAAAATTTTTGTGCCCATATTGTATATCTAAGGCTTCGAATTTAAAGTCGTGGCCCTATATCTAAACAACAACCAACAACAAACAACAAAACACAGGAGCACAACAACCGACAAGAGAAACAGCAAAAGTAGCAAAAACAACAACCACAGTAACACACAAACAAATACAAAACCACAACAATTACAAAGAAACAACAACAGCAACACAAACAAAAGCAACACCAACAAAAACAAAAGCAATGAAACAACACAACTATTTATAGGCTAAACTATAAATAATATTTTCAGGAATTATAAAACATATACTAACACCTTAGCGATATGGTAAAAAACTAAGATTAGGATAACCAGAAAATCTTATAAAAACCGGATACAATATTTGCACCACTATTGGAATCTGATTTGTGTATAATCTTAGATATTTGACAATCAAATTAGTGCCCATATTTCGAATAAACAACTCAAGGTTGACCAAGTCAAACAACGTGAAAAAAGTGTGACAACGTTGCCCAATCTCCAAAATCGTCCAAAATCACGCCAATAACTTGCTTGATCTCGTTGATTTTGTTGGACTGCGATTCAAAGAACTTCAAGAAACTCTTCAAGATTCAATATTATTCAAGACCCTCCATTTTTGTGTTTTATTGCTTGATTCCCATCAACCTTTGATCATAAACTATCAGAAAATAACAAAACACCATATGGTAAAACCCTAGCAAATGAGTGGGAAGAAAACCCATATAGCCAACACTTCTAACTACTAACTATACTTGCTTAAATTTACGTGGATAAGCTTGTCCTGTCACCATCACCACGTAGAAATCCACCCCAGCCAACCCAAGAAAGCCCCCCCCCCCCCCTTGGGTATCCATAAGACACTAATCCCCAAGGTTGCTTTGTTTTTCCACCTTCAATCAAACCCAAACCTCGATTTGCTCATTGATATGCGTATCAAGCAGTTGCACAAGGGTGGAATAATATAACCACACCCAGGAAGTTGAGCAGGAAGTTGAGTACTGCAAGTCGAAAACATAGCAAAGAATCAAAATTGAAAAATTGTCAAAAAAAAAGCAGTTGTACCTTTTGCCAATTTAAAGTGTATCAAAAGTAACAATTTACTACGTATGTATCTTAATTTGTTATAGGTCGATTGTTACTGCACGGGTACAATCTCTGTATTCTCTAGTACAAAAAGAGAGAATGAGTTGAGCAAAAAAATGTGCAGAACACCAACACAGTGTCTGTAAGGATAAGCTACAAATTGGCGGTCTTTTGGGAAATCTATCAATGCTGCTGACACAACTTTTATAAAGGGGTAATTGGTGTTAGAGGCTTCAAAGAGAAAATGGATGAAAAAAATATCCTATATGCACCTAAGTGGCAAGTACAGGAATACCCTTGACTCAACCCAACATGACAACTCCACACAAACAATATGACAGCCTGCACCAAGCCATCTGATAGCTGCACCTAGGCAAATCTAGCTAGAAACTCTTTAACATCAATGTCCGGAAACCAAGCATGAAAAGTGGTGTCAAGCATCCTATCTAAGTTAGGGTGTCAGCTCTCATCCTTCAAGATTGTCAGTGAGCTCAGTTAGGGTGCAGCAATGGTTCTACCTGATGGCTGTTTTTTGTGCTCTGGGAGCTGTGAGGTCCGTATGATCTGATTGGTTTCGTTTGGTTGGGTGGTGGCTGCTATTTTTGTTGGTGGCTTGGTTTGCTTGGGTATGGTGACTGTTGTGTGGAATAGCTGTGATGTTTGGCTGTTGGTTCCTCGGAATGGCTTGTGGTTGTGTTTGTTTGCTTGTTTTCAAGCTAGCAGTTTGGTAAGGGTGTAGCTTGGTGGTTGGTTGTTTTTTTCTTGTTTGTATAGCTTTGTGGTTTTTTATTGAGCGATTTGGTGCAGGCTTTATTAGGACTTGGCATTATAGTCTTCTTAGTTATAATTATCTCCTTTTTGGTAATAACTGCTTACATTGTACCAAAACAAAAAACATCCAAGCGAACTCCAAAAACAAAGAGCTAGAAATAAAAACCAAAACCAAAGCACTCCAACCACACTATCAACCTTAACCCATTCCCCTTCATTGCAGAAACCATAAAGCAGAACAATGAAAACTAGGCAATCACAACTGCTGAAATCACACCTACAGCCATTAGGAACCTTAACCACTGCAGCACACAAAATAGTCCCAGAGCTGTTGAAATAGCTCATAATAGCAAAGAAACACAACTGAAAGCCAAACACCAAAACCTCTAGACACAAATCGTACAACTAAACCCTACCCCCAACGACCAACCCAAAACAGCCAGCAGAAAGCAACCCTGCAGCAACGCAAAAACAATCCAAAGAGAAATGAAACATCAAACAGCAAAAAGCATAGACGCTAACAAACCTATATCAGCCAAGAACTGACCTAAGCAGTTCGCAAGATGATGCGCTGAAGCTGATCAGTTCAGGGACTCTAACCTGATCAAATCAAGCTGATCTGTTCGGTACTTCATTTAAGTTTCTTACCTGATCAGTTCTGCACAGATCTAGACGAAATCGATGGAATGCAAGTGATCAGTTCAGGGACTCTAACATGTTTTGAAGGATACAAAGAATTTCATTTCCACTAGTGTATTGTATTCTTATTGGCTTTCATAAATATAAGAAAGATGAGATGTACAAGAATTAAATATCTCTAATTCTCTAGGTGAAGTTTATACCTAATCTTTAACACCAGTTGAAAACTGGCTTCCATTATTGCTACAACACATGCTATGTCAATAACTAAAGTTTTGCCGCATCACATCAAAACTATTTTTATTCTCAGCAAATAGTAAACACAACACTGGTGTAACACCTCTAAGACAATCTCACTAACCATAACCAATAACAGTAGCCAAAAAACATGATCAAACAGTCAATTTCAAAAGGATCTGTAACCAAAATTTACAGGGGTCTCTCAATATAAGTTTTTTACAATAAAAATTGAACAAGAAAACTTTCAAAGGACAAGTTTATAGCATACCAAAGACTTGGAGTATTACGAAGTTCTTTGGAATTCAAACTTCTAGCAAACAAAGAATGAGTCTATCATTAAATCCTCAATTATTAAGAAGGTTATAACATAAAAAAGAATTGAGTGACGTATAGTTAGGCAAAAAAAAACAAGACCCCTTGGAAGTTTTATTCAACAAGAAAAACAATCAGAATACAATCAGAGTACCAATGGGTCTCTTAAAAAACAAACAGAATAAACCCCACAAAATACAATCAGGGTCTCTAATTATGCTAAGAGTACAGGGGTTTCTAGAAAAACCATCATACAATAGAGTTATCAGAATCTTGACAGAATACAATGACGAATAAAATTAGAATGATTTCAAAACTGAGCATAATTAGCAAAAATCAAAAACTGAGCATAATAGAAAACGTAGCATAATTAGCAATAAATCAAATAAGTGAAATTAGAACTTCAATTGATAATAATGCTCAGAAAACAAACAATAATAGCAAGAGTAGTGTCATTACCAATAACAATTAATAATAGCAATAAATCAATTAAGATTGTGATAATTAGAACATGCAATTGATATTGATATTCGAACATGAATGAAATTACCTATCAGATATTGATAATTCTGCTCACAACACATAAATTCGAAACCTAACAATAAAAGCGATTGATATTTGATAATTGATACTTCGACATGCAATTGATAATGATGAACACTAAATTCGACCAACAATAACAGCAAGAGTAGTGTATTTACCAAAATCAATTATAGCAGATTGGTATACTACCGGGAGAAAGCGAATTGCAAAAAATATACTTGAAGCACAGCTCGCAAATTTCGCAGATTCTACTGTTGTTGAAGCACAGCTCGCAATTTCAGCAGATTCTACTTCGAACCGTCGCAAATTTCGACACTTGGTTCGAAGCAAGAAATTTGGTTCGAAGAAGAATTTTGGAGGAGTTTTTTTTTTTTTTTGTGAGGAAACTAAGTTAGTGGTAATCAGATTGAGGAAAGAAAGAGTGAAAATTGGCGCAACGTAACGGAGTTTTTTATTTTGTTCGATAAAAGGAAAAAGTGAGAAGTTGGAAAAATGATTAAGCGGGTAGGAGGAAGAAGGTGGAGAAGGAGTTTGTGCCATTTTTAGGAATGAATATTTTTCCGCCTTTTTCTTAAATTTTGGGCAACCAATTATTAATTTTCGTTGCACCAAATGTATGTTGGACGACGAATTAACATTGTAGCACATTTTGTATACTCGTTGCACAAAATAAAACTTGGCTACAATTACAATCGATGCCCAATATTACACGTAGGCAACCAAAATTTTTTTGATGCATATTGCATATCGAAGGCTTCGAATTTAAATTCGTGGCCCTATATATAAACAACAGAAACAGAAACAAACAACAACAACAGCAACAAACAAAACAACAAACAGAAAACACAACAACAGACAACAACAACAACAACAACAACAACAACAACAACAACAGGAGCAACAACAACGACAATAGCAACAGCAAAAGTAGCAACAACAACAACCACAGTAACAACAACAAATACAACCACAACAATTACAACAGAAACAACAACAGCAACAACAACAAAAGCAACAACAACAACAACAAAAGCAATGACAACAACAACAACCTATTTATAGGNAATCACAAGAAAAACAACAACTACATCAACAACAACAACAACAACAACAATCACAAGAAAAACAACAACAACTACATCAACAACAAAAACAACAACAACACAACAAGAACAGCAGCAACAGCCACAACAACAACAACAACAAGAACAGTAACAACAACAACAGCCACAACAACAACAACAACAACAACAACAACAATCACAAAAAAAAAACAACTACATCAACAACAAAAACAACAGAAACAACAACAACTACATCAACAACGACAACAACAATAAAAACAAAAACAACAGAAACAACAACAACCACAACAACAGCCACAACAACAACAACCACAACAAGAACAGCAACAACAGCCACAACGACAACAACAAAAGCAAGAACAACAACAATAGCAATCACAAGAA
>PYUH01002522.1:0-5000 GCA_016808085.1 Suaeda aralocaspica | reverse complement strand
TCCTAGTCCTTTAAACTTCCGTGTTTGCAAACACATTTTGAAGATCATTTTCAAAACATTTTTTTTTTTGGAAAAACCTATAGCTCTGGCTACCACGCTGTAACACCCCCAAATTCCTCACTTTCTAACTTACCTCAAACCTATAAACACAAGAGGAACTTGAGCATGTTACTGCCACGTCACAAGTAATTATGAAAACTAATTGCAACGCTAAGGCTAAGGTAAAACAACACACCTTACTAAAACCATTTTATAAAAGTCAAACAACTCACAGCGGAAGTCTTTACAACTAAGTCAAACATTAAATTAACAACTTGGAACCATCACGGCCCTTATTCCAAACCACTAGAAAAATCTAAAGTCAAAACAACTACCAAATATTATCCACTCCTCTCGAAAAATCCCTTCACCATGCATATGCTCAACAACCTGCACTTATTCTGCTTAACAAGCAAACAGAACAAGAAAAACATGGAAATATATATGTGTCAGCAACCACTGCTGAGTATGCACAACATAGCAAAAACATAACAACACGAAGACACACACATAGTATACAAAATACACATAACAAGACTCTCACTCCATTTTAAGACTCATGACTCATAAGTTCAAAATTCTTCATGTCTTCCTCTTGATTATAACTTCTTGCTTCGAAAAGGAATATAGGAAACGTGAACGGGCTCTTTGAAAGACGTCGTCAACAAGTAGGTAGCGCTCCCCGTACATCCGAACTCTACAGAAAGATAGCTAGTCTTTCAAAAACAGTGGTAAATGGTCTCCAGTCACCCCATGTCCAAACTAACTTTTAACTCTTTTGGAATTCCAGAACTAAACAGTGAAGCATCGTCACACTCCACAATGGAAGTACGCGTTAAGGCAATACATACCTCCCCCGTATGGTAACCTCATTTGGCTGAATGAGTACTCACGTTCCTTTAAAAAATAACTTGCTCATAATTGTTTACTTAACTTTTCTTACTCGACTTTATTAACTTGACTTAATAAGCATTTAACTTTGTTTTGTCTTGAAACATGACTCTTATGGTCAAACTTGCTCAAAACATGCATAGAAGCATTATAACTCATGAACAAACTTCAAAACACTTAACATGTCCATTTTAGACTCTTAACCCTCACATTAAAGCTTTATATAGCTACTGTCCAGAATTCAAACATAACTTAAAACACGACCGAAAAGTCAAACATACACCGTCAGACTTCTTCGAAACATACATAAACACTAGAAACCATCAAACACTTAACCAACACTTGTTTAATGACTCTTTCCTCTTTTAGTAACCTTCCATTAAAAGTAAATATTTTGAAAACATTTTAGAAAACTTCTATTCCTAGAAATTTATTTTTGAAAAACATTTGTTTTAAACTAGGCAATAGAATAGAAATATCTGAAAATAATTATTAAAATTAAATAGGTTCGAAAACACTTTTCCAAAACCTTTTATTGCCTAAAATACAGTCTCAAACAAAATCTCGTGGTAGATAAGGTCTATGTGATATTTTAGTAGATTTTAAACTAGAACCCTAAAACTAGCGATAAAACATTAATTAAAAATCCAAGCTAATTACCTAATGAATTCTCTAGGTCGTGTATGAAACCCATTTTATATTCCTTTCATTCTCCTATTAACCAGTAACACCTTTAGAAACCTTAGTTCACGTTTTAAATATTTTTAAAAGGTTTTTTATTTTTGAAAACCAGTCCAATCTGTCTAAAACCAATCTAAAAATTATTTAAAATATTGGAAACCTTTAATGCGAACAACCTCTCAAACTCATTTTCTTAGTTTTGGAATACATTAAAATAATCTCATAGTCAGGTTCGACCATAGACCCTTCTAAAACAATATTTTTCGGTTTTAAAAACACGCAAAACTGAAAATGACTATAAAATTATTTGGACCATGCTATACTTCAATGTTAAGTAAGAGAATTTACACACAACTTCACATACATACACACTGAAGTCTAAAATAATTTTTACGAGCTACTTCAACACTTAACCTCATATACAAATTTTACACATAAACGAGCAGATTTTCGGGTCAACACTATAAAATTCATGGGGGCTTGCATGATCGTTTTCTTGCTCAAGTAATTTAACACGACATACTTAATACTAACCTAAGCTTTCATGCTATTAGGTCTTTGATATGCGCACATACCTTTCTCGCTAAATTTCCTTCTTAATTAAAACGCTCTTCAGAAAATTCTCCTCTGGCGGTAGAGTGCCAGCAAGGGCTGTCACGTGGTGGTGGTTGTGGCGGCAGATGTGAAGTGTGGTGGTTGTGGTGGTGGCTCAAAGTTGGTTCCACACGAAGAGGAAAACTGCAGTTTTATTTTTTTCTGTTTGTGTACTTTTGCTGCGGTTTTTGGGGCTGCGGTTTTCTTTCTTTTTTTTTTTTTTTTTTTTTCTTTTTCTGATTTTGGAAAGGGTTTTAAAGAGTAAAATTTGATGAAACCAGAGAGCATATATAGGGTATATGGCTTAAGGAAATTTCGGCCAATCAAAGTGAAAAAGATAAAGTTTTGATTTTTTTTTTTGGATAAGATCTAAAGTGTGTAGGATAATTTTGGATATGTTTATCTTTTGTAAAATCTGAAATTTATCCTAACTAAAAGATACAAAATAACAACAACAACAACAACAACAACAGAAAGAACAACAACAACAGCAACAACAACAAAAGCAACAATAACAACAACAACAGCAACAACAACAACAACAACGACAACGACGGCAACTGCAACAGCAACAACAACAACAATAAAAACAACAACAACCACAGCAACAACAACAACAAGAACAACAACAACAACAACAACAACAACAACAACAACAACAACAACAACAACAACAACTACATCAAAAACAACAACAATAAAAACAACAACAANACAACAACAATAAAAACTACAACAAAAACAACAACAACAACCACAGCAACAACAGCCACAACAACAACAACAACAGAAAGAACAACAACAACAACAACACCGACAACAACAACAACAACAAAAGCAACGACAACAACAACCACAACAACAACAACAACAAAAACTGAAAGAACAGCAACAACAGCAACACCAACATCAAAAACAACAACAACAACAACAACCACCACAACAACAACAATATCAACAACAAGAATAACACCAGCAACAACTACAACAAGAACAACAACAGCAAGAGCAGAAACAACAACAACTACAACAACAACAACAACAACAACAATCACAACAACAACAACAACAGCAACAACAGCAGTCACAACAAAATTAACAAGGACAACAACAACAACAACAACAACACCAACAAAAACAGAAACAACAACAACAACAACCACAACAACAGAGAGAACAACAGCCACAACAACCACAGCAACAACAGCCACAACAACAACATCAACAACAGAGAGAACAGCAACAACAGCAACAACAACAACTGCCAGAACAGCAACAACAGGACCACCACCACCACCAACAACAACAACAAAAGCAAAAACAACAAAGCAACAACAACAACAACAACAACAACAACAACAACAACAACAACAACGGCATTCACAACAAAAACAACAACAACTACATCAACAACGACAACAACGAAAACAACAACAACAACCACAGCAGGAACAGCAACAACAGCCACAACAACAACAACAACAAGAACAACAACAACAACCACAACAACAACGACTACAACAAAGGCAACAACAACAACAAAAAGAACAACAATCACAAAAAAAACAACAACGACAACAACTACAACTACACCAACAACAATAGAAACAACAACTACATCAACAACAACAACAACTACAACAAAAACAACAACAACAACTGCAACAGCAACAGCAACAATAGAAACAACAACCACAGCAACAACAAAAACAACAACAACAACATCAACAACAACGTCAACAACAACAATAACAACAATCAAAACAACTACAACAACAACAACAACAAGAAAAACAACAACAACAACAATAAAAACAACAACAAAAACAACAACAACAACCACAGCAACAACAACCATAACAACAACAACAGAAAAACAGCAACAATAGCAACACCGACAACAGCAACAACAACAGAAACAACAACAACTACAGCAACAACAACAACAACAACGTCAACAACAATAATAACAGCAATCACGACAACAACAACAACAGCAACAACAACAACAATAAAAACAACAACAAAAACTTCAACAACTGATGTGAATTTTTTTAAAAACAAACGCCACTCACACAAGATAAACTTAGAACACAAATTTGATAAAGCGACGCACCACAAATTCGAAGTCCTAAGGCGAATAATTGTTAGAATTTGATTAAAGCAAGGCACCCTCAAATCCTAAAAACTATCCTCACGTGAGATAAAGCTCAATAGCACCACTCACTCGTCGAATTCCTCCAAGAAATTCTCACAAAACTTTGTTTTGACGTGAAACAATGAAAACGGAAAAACAATTTGTTTTCAATCGATCTAATCTGATTTTATTGAGGTACTTTACATCCTATTTATAGCTAAACATATCACACAATTATGTGAATATCCTAAACAAATCCTAACTACCCTAGAATTAAGGTATAAACAAACCATCATTAGGATAACAAGAATCTTAATCGAAACCGGATACAAGTCTTGCCACCAAGCTTGTAATCTGATTTTCTAGCCTAAATCTTAGATATTTTGAGAAACAAATCTAAGGACAATATTATCAACCAACTAACTAGAGTTGACCAAGTCAAACAACACGGAAAACACACCAAACATCGTTGCCCAAATCTTTCAAAATCTTTTAAAAATCCCGTAATATAACTCGCTATATTTTCCTTTGATTTTTGATGGACTTCCATTTTCAAGAATTTCAAGAAACCTTTTGAGCTTCGATCGTTATTTCAAGAAACCTCCATTTTCGTGTTCCCCATGCTTGATTCCATCAACCATGACTCATAGACTTAATA
>PYUH01002516.1:28804-39147 GCA_016808085.1 Suaeda aralocaspica | reverse complement strand
CGGAGCTATTTTGGCTCAACATTTGGTTGTATGGAGTGTTTTGTGCTTTTAGTGACTTTTTGCAGGATTTCGTGTTTTTGCATGATTCCGATGCAATCATATGAGTTACAACTAGATACTAGAAGCCATGGGTTAGAATTGAAGTAATCAGGAAGCTATGATGAAGCCTGGAGTAACTAGAGACGAAGCCAACTGATTTAGGCGAAAAAGTCATTTCGCCCTGCCAGTCGGGCGGTTAGCCCGGGCAGTCGGGGAATTTACTTACATTTTCAAGGAGATAGAGGGCGAAAACACTGATCGCGCCCGATCGGCGGTATTCGCCCGGGCAGTCGGGCGGATTGCTTCCAGGCCAAATCACTCGCTTTGTGAGCCCGATCGGGCGGTTTTGCCCGATTGGTCGGGCGGAATTGCCGGAGCCGTTTTTCACTCCTTTTGACCAGCTATTGTACTTTATATAAATAGTGTTTGTGTTAGGTTTTTTCAACACATTACATTAGACAAAAAGACTAGATTAGAATTTATTTCTCTCATTAGGATTTTTCATTCATTTCTCTCTAGAGCTACTTTGTCTAAACTCAATCATTCATTCAATACAATTGCAATTTCAGGTTCTTCTTATTTTCTTCTCTTGTTTTTATTAGTTAATTATTTTCCTTAATTTTAATTGTAGTAGTATTTTAATTTAGATCTTGTTTTGTTGTAGTTCTTGCTTTTGAGTCATTTTTGTTCTTGTTAATTAGTTTAAATTGTTGAAGTCATGTTTTCAGTTCCAGTTCTATGACTAAATTAGTTCCTTTAGTTTCTATTATGGTGAGTAGTTCCTTTTCTAGGACTAGGGATCCATGGATTGATTTTGATGCTTGTTCTTAATTGTTGATTGGTTATTAATGTACTGGAATTCCTGTTGTCACCACTTTTATTGCTTTCAGTTAAATACTGGCCAGGTTTAATTGTTAGTTTGATATTGTTGAAATCGATGCCGACAGTAAGATTACCACAATTAGATCATAAGGACAATAGCAAAAAGAGTCTAAGTGAGCGAGAGCATTAGAGGAGTTTGAAGGGGACTAGATTTGAGAGAATTAGTGGACCTTAATTCAGGAAATTGATAATCTAATTAATTAATGTGTGCAATTCATTTGTTAATCTATGGTGAACCGATGTCCTAGACTTAGTCATAGATTTATTCCCTTAATCAACTTAGTTCTAGTTTTAGTTAGCGTTTGAGTCTTGATTCGACATTCAAAGGCCCTTTACACAGTTTAGACTTTTTAGAACTAATAGGTTTAATTGCTTCCCTGTGGATTCGATCCCTACTTCCCTAGCTATATTAGTTAGGTGGGTTTGGTTTACTTTGATAGGTGTGCGATGCTCTGTTCAATTTTGGCGCCGTTGCCGGGGAGGCAATTTTTAATTCTATTAGTCGGGTTTATACTGTGTTTTCTTTTATTTTTCTTAGTCTCAAAGAACTTTTTTGGTCTTTGAGGCAGTTTCTCATCCTTTTCTCGGAGTTACATATTGTGCAGCTTTATAGATAATGCAAACCGACCACGATCCTGACACTTTCATCTTCCCTGAGCCCGCGAGTATTTTTGAAGCGGTTGAGACGTAGTAGACGCCGAATTTTTCTTCCCCGATCCGTGGAGGAAACTGTTTCTGATTTGTCTCAGTTTTCGAGTTCACTTTAACCCCGTTATTTGAAGTATTTAGAGGTCGAATGGCCGCCGAAGGAGAAGGACGGGTAGAGGCACCACCACTCCACCACCGCCACCTGCGGCCCATTCATTGAGAGAACTATTCCTTGCTAGTACGGAGTCTATGGCTGGAGGTTATTCAGTACCTGATACCGATGCTGCTAATTTTGAACTGAAACCGGCTCTTGTGAATATGGTTGAACGAAATCAGTTTTCAGGGAATGAAGAGGATCCGAATTTGCACTTACAAAATTTCCTTCAATACTGTGTACATCAAGCAAATGAACGTTTCTAAGGATTACATTAGGAGGATAATGTTCCCATTTTCGTTGAAAGACAAGGCTAGAACCTGGTTAAATGATCTAATATGGGCACAATTAATTGTTTGGGAGGATTTGACTCTTGCTTTACAGAGGAAGTACTATCCACCAAGAGAACAACTTTATTGAGGAGTCAAATTACTAACTTTAATCAAGACAGGTGAGTCACTTTATGATGCTTGGGAACGGTTTAAGGAGTTGTTGAGAATGTGTCCTCATCACGGGCTTGAGAGGTGCGATTATGGTTTTGCTAGTTCGTCAGTCACTACAATGGTTGGGTAATGAGAGTAGAGCTTTATTAATTCTGCTGCTAATGGTCGATTTATGAACCAGGAGGTAATGCTGCATATGAGACTGATGAGAAATAGCCACTCATAATTCCAGTTTGGTAACCTTAGAGGGCATCTAAGAAGGGTGGAAAACATGTAGTTGAGTGATAAGTATGAGAGTTAGCTGCACAGATCAATGCCATAAGTCGAAGCTTGATAAGATTGGTAACTACGCTCCTCCACCCTACACCTGTAGCTGCACCTTCGGGATGTACTGATCCTTCTGTGATTCCTGTGGTTCATTTGTCCTAGTTCCCAGTCATGTACCAGTTCAGTAAGCAGTGTGTGCCTTTAAGCCTATAGAACAATCCATATTCTAATACATACAATCCGGCTGGAAGGACCACCCATATTTTCCTACAAGAACAATAGCAATGTACAGAATCCTCGCAAGCCATGCCAATCAGCAGCACCCAGCAGATGCAGAGATATGTACCACCACACCCACCAGGTTTCAGTAGGCCACCACTATCAGCACACACCAATGCCAGTTCACACTAGTGGAAAATCTCAGAGTTAAAAAAATGATGTTACAGATGCAGAAAAATATGGAGGCAATGAGGCTCACACAAGCACCTGGAGACTCAGATAGCTCAGATTGCACAATCTACTACTCAAAGGCAACCCGGCCACCTTCCATCAACCTACACCTCCAGTATCACAGGCATCACAGAATCCCCCGAGGGACCATGCAAGCCATCACTTTGAGGAGTGAACTGCTTATGAGGGCCCCGGAAATGCCTACTGATGATGTAATTCTGATGTTGCAGGTGGAGGAAAGACCAGTGATGTGGTGATTGAAGTTTGGGAAGTTTCCAGCTAGGACCGAAGCACCTAAGAAGAAGGTAGATGACACATCGATTGATACGATCCCGAGGTCCACAGGTTAGGTACCCTTTCCGAACAGGTAACCAGAAGTAAGAATAATAATATTTCAGTAAATTTTTAGATTTGTAAAGAATTTGCGGTTACTGTTCCATTTGACTGATTTGATCACTACAATTCCTACTTATACTAAATTTTTGAAAGATATTTTAAGCAGGGAAACGTGAGTGAATGTGGTGGAGACGTAGCACTTACGGAGGAATCAATGCCTATTGCAAAACAAGTCACCACCGAAACTAAAAGGACCCGGGAAGTTTTTCTATTCTTGTAAGATTGGCCCACTGTTCCTGACAAGCATTATGTGATTTAGGGGCTAGTGTTAGTGTCATGCCTTATCTATTTGTAAAAACTTGATAATGGGTGCTTAAAGGCTACTAATATCACACCTTGCAGATGGCAGATAGGACAGTGAAATACCCTAAGGTATTTTAAGAGGTCCGGTGAGAGTCGGAAATTTTTATTCCTGTTGATTTGTTGTTGTGCTAGATATTGGAGAGGATGCTCATATCCAATTATACTTGGTAGACCTTTCTTACACCATGCAGGTGTGTTATTAACGTGAAAAATGGGAGTCTAACTCTTTCAGTAGGGGATGATAAGGTACTTTCAACTTATGATGCTTTGAACGTCCAATGATAGAACAATCATGTCATGCAATTTATACTCTTAATGAAATTGTTCTTAATGACTGCCTCGATCCCCTAATAGGATTTTGGAGGCTCCTTGTGTTGGATTCTCTTGCAGGTGACGGAGATAGTGATGATAAAAGAATTGCGTTCAGGATCCTAAAGAAAAGAAAACACGTCGTAAGAAACGTCGGAAAGCCTCGGAAGTCTCAACATGTTTTAAAGGTGAATAATGATAAATTGCGAGATTCCAGTAGGATCATGAGACAATGAGCGAACGGGAAACCCAAGCATCTTTGAATTTTAATCATGGGGTCACATTGCCTCTTTGACCCTCCTTAAGTATTGTGTAACACGGTCAGCTAATGACCTTAAAGGAGCGCTTTGCGGTAGGGACCCGCAAGTAGTCTAGTTTTCTTACTTGTATTTTGTTTCGTAGTAGTAGTTCATACCTCAACTAAAGTTTTATCTTTGTTGGATGAGAGTGAGTACTAATGATTTCGGTCAAGTTTCGGTTGATGAGTACAGGTCTCAGAAGTTGCTAAGGGGAACAATTTGCCAAGGAATGAACAAAAGAGCATAGGTTAGAGTCAAAATAAACCAGAAAAGGGGGTAAAATATAAGCATAAAATACACTTATCAGCGACGGAATTTTCCGTTGCAAATTTCAAAAAAAGTAAAAAAAAAAAAAAAAAACCTACTCAACCCTAATATAAAAACCTACTCAACCCTATTTTTTCTCCCTCTTCTTTCTTCTCTTCTTTATTTCTCCCGTTGCCTCCTCCTTTCTTCTTTCTTTTCTTCTGCTCTTCTTTCTCCCTCTTAATTTCTTTTTTCTTTTCCCTTCTTTCTCCCGTTGCCTCTTCTCTTCTTTCTTCTTCTGTTTTTCTCTTACCACCACCACGACTTCTTTGACCATGAAACGTCTCTTTTTCATTTTAAAATTTTACAACCTTTGTTTTTTTTTTCCTTTTTTTTATTTTTGCTGTTTTTCATTTTAGAATTTTTGTTGTTTTTGGATTTTGGATTGTGGAAAAACGTCTGTTTTTTGTGGATTGTGACTATTTGGGTTTGATTTACTGTTGATTTGGTGGTTTTGGGTTTGGGTGATGGTGAGATGGCTGAGGGTGTGTGGGTTTCCGGGGGAGGGTGGGTGGGTGGATTATTGGGTCTGGTTTGGGCGAATTTGGATGAGGGTTAGTGGGTGTGGGTGGGTGGGTTTTTTGGGTCTAGGTTTGAGCGAATTAGGCTGAGGGTTTTGTGGGTGTGGGTGGCTGGGTTTGTGGGTCTAGGTTTGGGGGTTAGTGGGTCTGGGTGGGGGACGGGTCTGGCGTGGTTGTGGGTAAGGTGGTGGTCTGGGTGTGGTGGTGGGGTGGGTTTGTTGAGGTGGTGGGGTGGCTATTGTTGCCTCACCGCCTTTTTTTTTTATTTTGATGGTTTCGTTTTGCGACGGAATTTTCCGTCAGAAATTTCCGGCGGATTAACGTCCATCGAAAATTTCGTCACAAATCAAAAACTCAAATAGTCGGAAAAATGGCGAAATTCCGTCGCTAATTCCGTCAGAAAAGTTTTCCAATGGAAATTCCGTCGCAAATTCTTGTTTTTGCGACAACCAAATTTATGACGGGCGTTTTCCAACGGAATTCCGTAGCAAATGCCATTAGCGACGGAATTCCAGTATTTTGCGATGGAATTTTTTCGTCGCAAATAACCGTTTTTTTGTAGTGTTGAGTATTGGAAAGCTCTTCAAGGAAGGTATCCTATTGTTGCTAGAATGGCAAGAGATATGTTGGTCATCCCCATTTCAATTGTAGTTTCCGAATCAGCTTTTAGCATTGGAAGTAAGATCCTAGATGTTTGTAGAAGTTCCATGATGCCAAGTATCGCTGAATCATTGGTTTGCATACATGATTGGGTCTTTCTAAAAGGTAACATAGTTTTAGATCTTCCTATGGCTTTCTATGTCTATATTTTTTTTTCATGTGCATTTCTATCTTTGCTCAACTTATTAAGACTTATAAGAGTCCAACATGTTAATGTTAATGTCGATACTTAATAGGTTCTATTCAATGTGAGATTGAGGACTTATGCGAGCAAGTGGTGGGAATGAAAAGTTGATGAAGAGGAGGATAACACCGAAACAAAGAAGGGGTCAACAACTAATCAAGCTCAAATTGTTGATGTTTAATTAGGAGTTATCTTGTAATATTTTTAGTTTGGACTTTGTTATGTATTTGCATTAATCTGTTGGTTTGTAAGACTAATTAAGTATTTGCTTTGTAAAACTAATTAAGTATTCGGTACTATTTATGTTTTGTAAGATTTTAATGTTGCGACTTTGGGATTTGAAATGTGAATTGTATGGTGATGTAGTGTAGATTACTTGATTTGCAGGTTGGTTATTGGTTAAGTACTTAAGTATGACACATTGCCAGATTGCCAATTTTATAGTGTGTCATTTTTATTTTGGAAAAAACTGAAACAAGTTAAGCGGGTCGTGTCAGGTCACCCGGGTTAACAAGAGATGGGTTAGAGTTTGAAATTTTGGCTCGTTTAATTACAAGGGTCGTGGTTAGGTCGAGGAGGGCTGACCTGTTTACGATTATGACCCAGCACGAACCCCGCACGATCTACAAGTCTAATTATAACCCTAGCTTAAAGATTTAACAAATTTGTATTTGTAAGGATTAAACTCGCCTTGTTATATTAAATGGGACAAAAAAGGCGTAAATCTTAGGACTTATTTACTTCAGCCGAAAATAGCTGAAATGAAATGAACTAAACTTAAGATTATTGAATAGCAAAATAAAAAAAGAGATGAACGGATTTTAATTTGAAGTAATCAGTAATCCCAACTCCTAAGACCCCAACCTAAAAGTGTACAAGTCTACAAGTCCTCGCACTCCCCAAAGTTGCATTTCAGAGAAAGCGAGAAAACCAACAATGGCGACTAATGTCAATCTTCTCCTCAATAACTTAATTTTCTCCCTCATTTTTTCTCTTTTCTTCTTCCTTGGATCTTCCTCATTTGAATCTCATGATGGTCTTCGAATCACAAATGCTGAACGCAGAGTATGTTTTCATCGTTTAATTATTGCAAATCTTCAAGTTTTTTTTTTATCTTCCTAATAACACCAATTTTGACCTAATTCCTTGAGCAATGGTGTCTTTATGATCTTAATTTTTTTAATACTTTTCGCATTTTTGGTTGTACATTTGATTATTGCTAAATTTCAGGGTTTGACATTGTGATTTTAGTTTTATTTTTTTAAGAAATTATAGTGTATCATAGATTAGATTGTGATGATTTTTGTTTTGTCGTTTCGCAGATCGATTTAAGTTCGCACATCATCAAGGTGTTCTTGACTTTGAAGGTATTAAAATTTCTATAAAATTTCATTTCGGTTTGAATTGCTTTAGTCATTTTGGTTCTAACTTAATTGATTGGTTTTTGAAGTTGTCACTCTCTTCGTGCTGCGTGTTTTGATTGGGTTACTTGATTACTAATGCAGTGTGCATTTAGTGGGATTTGAGCCATAATAATCTGAATTGCATCCTTATGTTGTAAATTGATTACTGTTGTTATAATGTCCAATTTGAAAGACATTTAGTTTCCTATTTAATTGTTAAGTTTGGATGGTTGTAGCTGCCGAAATTTTCTAGTTTTGTGTTCCTTTGCATCTTATACTGTTGGAAAATAACTTTGTTGGACACAATGTATGGGTAGTCACACACAATTGCTCATGTATATTTTAAACATAGACGCATGTACGTACATACGTGTGTTTGGGCACACTTACGGTTTTGGGCACACTTACGGTCATACATGCACGTAAACTAATAAATGTTAATATATTGTAGTGCTTGTTTGTGATGTGCTCAAATTCATCAGGTTGAAAATAAAGGGGCATCTACTGTGTCAGAAGTCATCCTTGCTTTTTCTCCGGTTGAGAGTGATCATCTAGCATTGCTAAAAGCGATGGTGCCCGGGGGTAAGAGAAAGAAGAAAACGTATTCATCTCTTGATGTCAACCCTAAGCTAACTGATGGGCCAAACGGGACAAAGTATTTTTCAGTTACTTTGCTCAATCCCTTGAAGACAGATGAAGCTGTTACACTTGAGATTCTGTACATATTAACAGAATCTCTTGAGCCCTTCCCTTCAGAAATTAGCCAATCGGAATCTCAGCTGGTTTATTACCGTGACAGTGCAGTCATATTGTCACCGTATCTTATTGAACAACAAACAACTTTTATAAAGACTCCAAGTACTAGAGTGGAATCATACACTAATGTGGACCCTACTAATCGTGCTGGTGTTGAGTTGAAATATGGACCATATGCTGATCAGCCTCCACACTCATTTTCACCCATTATTGTGCATTTTGAAAACAACAATCCTTTTGTCATTGTTGAGGAACTTATACGTGAAGTTGAGATCTCACACTGGGGGAGCATTCAAGTTAAAGAGCATTACTCAGTGGCTCATGCTGGTGCAGTCTTGAAAGGTGCCTTTTCCAGGTATGCTATTTTTTGTGCTCTTGATGTTTGTAGGCAATCCAACTCCTCATAGCTCTATGTTATGCTTTTAGGGCTTTAGGAAAATATAAAAACCTCTGAATAGTTGGTGATCTGGTTGCCTTAAAGTGATTGTCATATGGAGTTTGGCTTTCCACTTGTAGTAGCAAGTTAGGTGAGGTTGCCTTTTCCTTCATGAGCCTATGTTTGTAAGCTCTAGTCATACTCAACTATAGTATTGTTTTGCATGTAGTACTTGCAACATATGTTGGACCTTCATTCTCATATAGTTGCTATGAAATTGAACCACTAGATATGACCATCGTGAAGAATTGTTGGCTAATTGGCTATATGGGTGATATAAATCCCTTGAAAGTAAGTCAAGTCTACATGGTGGAAGTGGACCTTCTTCGACATTTGTTTATACCATACTAGGAACTAGGTAAATTCCCAAGCAACACACTAAATTACAACAAAATTAACAAAACTTATTATTTTTTTTTTTTTTTTAACATATTTCAACATTTGTTCAATTCTAGTAATTGTATATCCTTTAGTCTTGTACATAGAATAAAAGAAAGAAAGTGTACCATTAAGATCAGGAGAAAAATAGGAGATGGCGAAAAAGGGTATTTGCTAACGACTTGCAAGTGCTTTTGCTTTCCTCTTAGTTATGATTCATCTCCTCCCTAAATTTGCATTAGAAGTAACCAAAATTATAAGAAAATAAAATTGAAATACAAAAACATAAATGATGTATATACCCTTGAAATCTAAGGATGATAACAAAGAGATATAGTAAAGGTAGAATCTAATGATTTTTTTGTGCGGAAACAGCTTGAATAAGATAAAGCTTCGTCAAAAGCAATTAAGCTAGTATTCAATCGAAAAGATAATTCGTAGTCATTTGACGATATTGTTTAGTGGAAATGGGAAATCATTAAAACGAAAAAAAGAAGTAGTAAAAGGTTAGTCAAAGTATTTTATTCTATATAGCTATTTTTTATCAAGTAAAGAAAATACTGTGGTATGGTGTGGTAAAGGTTGTAGAAGCGTTTAGGTGAAAGCATTTTGGAGGGAAAAAAAATTCATGAGAAGTGCCACTTGTCCATAGTGGTTTCTGCCTTAATTAGTAGAGATTTGCTGCAATTTACAATTGTTCTCATCAACAGAACACTCTTAGTCAGTAAGTGCATATCTCAATCTTTCGGTGTTGTTTGGATATTATTCACATGCTTGCTCTTGAGGTATTCCAAATTTTACATTCTCAAACTAAGATGCTTAACTGGTTGTATTTTGTAATAAAAATTCTAGATTATGGAATTGTATATTTTAGAAATATGATAGAGGAAGCATATGGTGTTAATATGTGATTGTAAAGAGGATGAGGTAGTGATTTTGTAAACTTGTGATCATAAGGAAGTAAGGAGGTTATTATCCTTCATTTTAGGATAATTGTTATCCTACTAAATGGTGGTAAGTGGGTAACCATGCCCCTTTTATAAGGGGTACTAATCTCTAAATCTCCCTCTTTCTCGGTCCTCCACTAGCTTATTTTACTTATCACCATCCAATCCCCTTCTTTATCATCATCTTGATTTACATTCACTTTATAACTATGCCCTTTGGTTAGAAATTACATGAGAAGACAAGGCTTAGCTACTTTAGATGAATGTAAGTTGCCATGTTGGTTTCTCTTATAATGATGTGTTATGTGAATGTATGTGAGGTTTAGAATTCAAATCCAATCATTACACTACATACTACGGAGTCGTGATAAATCTTGGTGTTATGGTATGCAAAACTTCGTTACACAACACACATTAGAAATTATGTACTCGTTGCTTAACTTGTTTCATCCATTAAGCCACTGTGACTCTTCTTTTGTCATGTCATGTCTTTTCTTTTGTCGTAATTAGCCAAAATATCATCAAACACTATATTGAGTTTTTTTTTTTTTTTTTTTTTTTT
>PYUH01002516.1:11451-27551 GCA_016808085.1 Suaeda aralocaspica | reverse complement strand
TTTTTTTTTTTTTTTTTTTTTTTTTTTTTTTTTTTAAATAATTATTTATTCACGTAATATTGATCATACATAATATGACAAATCTTGAAAAAAATGCAAATGACGCTAAATCTTATTAATTTTAAATTTTCAAAGCAAGTCATGGCTCGCTCTGTGGTGATCCATCCAATAGTTTGTATTGGCTTCGCATCGTTCTTTAATGTGAATGTTTTTTAGATGGTGTATCTTGTTACTTGACAACATCTTTGATTGATTTCTTTTCTTTTATTACTATTTTTTTTATAACAAAAAATATATATAGTAAAGCTGCCTCTCAATCATTGGTCTTCTAGGACACAAGGTATTTCTTTGTGTAATTGTATTATCCAAATAAATTATATTTACTTCCTTGAACCCTTTTCTCATCCCATTTCTTTGTATTTAGTTATTTACTTTTGGTTTGATACTTTAAGTCCAATATGCAATTTTAATTTCTAAAGCCCATTGCCTAATTGACTTTAGTGCTTTTTTTATTATTGTCATTATTTTTTTCTCACTTTTATGATCATTTTTCATCAAATTTTCTCTTTAATGATGTAGTTAGTTAAGGATTTGTTTGCTAAAAACAATAACATATTTAATGGTTTTTAAAAAAAATTCTTCTCCTAGGTGTTAAAGAGTAATTGTTGTTTTATAGTTTTAGTTTATTTTATTTTTATTTTTATTTGAATTTTTTATTTTAATTTTGACACTTGCAAGTATTCTATCACTTCTCTTTGCCAGCATATGATCTACTATTCTATGTTTTTTTTTTTCTTGGCCATGATTGTTGCGTTAATTTTGTGCCCCACCATTATAAAATTTTTAGTTTCGCACCTGTCTACACCCCTCCCCAATCCCCTCTGTAAGATCTTAAACTATAAGGGCTAAGGAGTAGTTATTGATAATTGAACTCTTTTTTCAAACCTTTTCTTAAAGGTGCTGTTGGAAACTGGTGTCGTTTACCTTGACCTTCTCTATAGTACTGTTGGTTTTTAAGCTTGTTTAGCTATAGCCTATGACACAGTTTGCTGTCAGCAGACATTGATTTCTATTTAACACGAATCACCTTATTTTCCCTGCTATTAAACCCAACTAATGTACTTACAGTTGGCTTGATAATTAAGTGGTTTCTCCTTCTTGTTTTGGAGATTTAACTTGCATCTTTAAATTTTATGTTTTGAATATCTGTATGACAGATTGGATTATCAGTCTAGGCCTTCTGCAAACGGTGTAGCTTCATTGAAGCAACTTCTTGCCAGACTACCTCCTAGGGTTTCCTCCGTTTACTACAGAGATGAAATCGGGAATATCTCATCATCACATTTGCGTTTGGAGTTCAAGAAGGTAAAAGTATTGATATGCTCTATTTTTTTTATAGGTGATGAATTAGTAAGCATGTAAATTTCCTTTCAGGTGTAGCAATGCATGTTATGGAATGGATTGTACATGTTTGTCTTAAATAAATTGCATTTTCATCCTCTGAACCACATTTATGTTAACATCTTCTGTGTTTGAACTAGTCACCCTTTCTTAAACAGATTGTTTTTTAAGTTATGGCAACACTTGTTAAGGGACTTACGATATCTGTTTGTTTAGAGTCAAGTTACATTTTCATTCTTTGAATGACCACTTGGCAAACGTCTTCTGACTGGATTCTGGTCCTAAGCACTAGTTCGTATTTTTGAGTCTTGTACTGTGGTCATGTGATGTAATTTGTGTAGTAGATTGGTTTATCTGCCCCCAACTTATGGGCTAGAAGGCAATACCTCCCATAAAAGTATAGAACTTAGTTATTGGTTACTATAAATCATTGATTTTTGAGGAAAATCAAAGTTGATTATTAACAATTTTGTGATTGTCATTAAACATATATTCATATCTATCTAATCTAGTATGTGGGATGTTATCAAGCTGAATAGCTGATGCTATAATTTGAAATATGGGTTATAGAATTTATAAGTTGATTTGAAGTATGCATTGTATCATTTCCCCCTTTAATGTAGATGCCGACAAGCTTAGTTGGTCAAAACCATAAAATGTGGTACCCAAAACTTTTGCTTAAGTCCTCTTCACCAATTGTCTTTATTACTCCGTATGTTCTATAAAGACTCCTCTTTGATCGAAACTAGTAGTATATGTGATAAGAAGTGATAATTGGGCAGAAGTTTAAGAAAAGGGGCTTTTGCATCCTTGCGTAGGTTAAATGCTCTCATAATTCTTACTGCCGACAATTTTGGTCAGCGTTTCGCTTTTCGTCTCACTTAAAATGAGACCATTATTCATCCTGTGTTCAACTCTATGGTGAGAATAAAGCTCCTTGCTGTTATAATTAGATTCTTTTTTCTGTGTTGGAACATAAAATTGTTTATTGTGAACTGGAGGTAGTTCTAGGCTTATAAGCCATATCTAATATTCTGCTTGAATTTCAGAGCTAGTGGAAATTAAGCTAACTCTAGGAATATACAAGATGCAGACATGTTTCTTGAAGAATTTCATCAAAATCAAGTAAATAATGAAATGTTGCTGAGGATTAATTATGTTGCAAAACTGACAAAAACAAGTTTATTTATTTATTTATTTTTTTTGAAATAGGCTACATTATTTTGTTTTCACTTTTCAGTGAAGAATACAGGCCATAACCATTTATTGTGTATATTGGATCTTTCACGCTCCATGAAGCATTGGACTTGGCTACTTAATGTTCCACATATTTATACATATATATTAATCTTTTAAAAAAGTATGTCTGTGGTGGTGCAGTCAGAATTGGAAATAGAGCCTCGCTATCCTTTATTTGGTGGATGGAGATCAACATTTGTCATCGGATATAAAGTTCCATTGGAAGATTTCCTTTATGAATCTGATGGTGGTAAGCGTTATTTGAACTTCACATTTGGATGCCCGATGATGGAGACTGTTGTGAATAAGTTAACCATTAAGGTATAAGCTATGCTTAATTTATAACTGACAAAAAAACTTGGGTACAAGCAATAATCTAACGATTCCCATGAAACACTCAATCTTAGGTAATTCTGCCAGAGGGTTCAAAAAATCCTACAGTTGTGGCTCCTTATACACTGGAGCAACATTTAGAGGTAAATTCTTTCATAGTATTGCAGTATTGCTTTACCTTTGATCTGTGTAGTTCAGTAGTTCAAATTTGAATTCAATGTGATTGCTAAAATGTATATATTGATTTAGATGCTTGATTTCAAGCGCGCCTTCCTTTCATTGACCATCCTTTGGAAATTTATTCTAAAATTTACTTTATTTTATTTCTTATGCATCGACTTTGTGGAATTTCCATTGGTTTCCATTGAAATTTCCTTCTTGTTACTGATTTTGTTGTGTGTAGTTTTCAGAATAACAGGCCACATGATGTATGTAACAAAATGATTATCATAGCCATTATTTGCATTTTATCGTCATGATCAAAATTGTATGTTCACATCTTGCGATTGATGTCAAGGCTGATGTGTTGTCGTAGTGCACTGGCAAAATTTCATTTTTGTTATTATAGTCCATCCAGTCACACTTGATATATCGTGGTGTGGATAGGGTGCATCAAGATGTACCAAAGCATATTAAGGTGCATTGAGATGTGAAGACCTTTCATCATCCCTTTGTTTTTAAAATCTTGAATCTTTAGACTTAGGACTGTACTTCAAACTTACTTTTGATGATACATGCTCCTCATGCTTCTTGATCCTTTTATTTTCAATTTTTTGTATGTTATGTTTTGAAAAAATTTACTTAGCCCATATCTTGGTGATATTTGCATTTTGCAGATCAACTATTCTTATCTTGATGTTATTGGAAGACCTGTTGTGGTTTTAACAAAGAGAAATGTAGTGCCAGAGCATAACTCTCCCTTTCAGGTGACATTATATTTATTTAAGTTATTGAGTTATATATTTAAATATGGAAAAATTGACTTAAAAAAACCCACCTTTGCCTCATCCGCTTTTTTAAAACCCACCTTGTGATTAACGTAGAACAAACCCACCTAATACCCCTATCTTCCACAAATGTACTAGATGACCGGTAACCTAAAGCATAGGTAAGACAATGATTTTGATTCCCTTTGAAGTGTTTGGTTTGCAGGTTTTTTTCATTCAAATCCTTGACTTCAGGTTTTTCTTTCCCCATCTTTCTCTCTCTTCTTCCCATTCCCATTCCTCTTTACCCCTTCTACGATCTTCCATCACCACCCCGTCCAATCCTACCCACCATCATCTTCTTCTCTCCTCTTTCCACCCCCCTTACACCCTTCAACTGTCATGCCATCAACACCATCTTCTTCCTCCCTTCACTAGCCTCACCACCACCACCCTCATGTACCACAACCAAAACGCACCACCCAAATCCTCCAATCTTCTTTCTCGTCCAAACCTAGCACCACAATTCCTCCATCACTGCCATATTTATCAAAGCAAATCAAAGGTTTCATTGCATTAAATTTACAACAAAATTGATTCGTGAATGCCTAGTTTCTTCTTCAGTTTTTTCCCCTTTTCTTTTCTTTTTTTTCCCCCTCTAATTATTGAAATGTAATGAGAAAAATAATCTGATTAATTGTAGCAATCTAATTCGTGAATTTGGAGCAAATTTAGAGCAATAATTCATGAATTTGTGAGTTTGAGGAGTTCAATTGAATTGGGGTATTTTTGAATTGAATTGAAGATGTAAAATTGATTTGTTTGAGTTAATTGGGGTATTGTTGCAAACTTACTTGGATTTGTTGGGTTTGATTAATTTATGGGTTTATGCTTGGAATTTGTTGTTTGTTGGGTATGGTGATGTGTGGTGGAGTAGGTGAGATCTAAAAAACTAGGGTTGGAATAATGGTGTTCGGAGTGGATACGTGGGGTGGTAGTGGTGGTGTGGTGGTGTTGCAAAGGGAGTATAGGGGATGGTGTCATTGTGGTGGGGGTGAGCCACGTTTGGTGATGCTATGGAGTGGTGGGTTTTCCCTTTTTTTTTCCAATAACTTGTAAGTTACCTGTAATAACAGGTAACGAATGGAAGGGGTCTGTTTTGGGAAGATAGGGGTATTAGGTGGGTTTGTTCTATGCTAATTAAAAGGTGGGTCTTTTATAAGTGGATGAGGCGAAGGTGGGTTTTTTTTGGTCAATTTTTCTTTCAAAAATTTATGCAATGAAACTCAATAAACATCCGAGTAGTATCTCAGTTAGGCGTAATAGGGATGGCAATCGGTCGAATCTGGCAGGGTCCAGATGGATCCATATCCATATCCGTTTTTCTGATACAGATCCATATCCTCCCCCAGAATTGTTGGGCATAGAAAGGAAGGATCCATATCTAGATACGTTGAATCCTACGGATTTGGGCCTAAAACGGGCCTAAAATGGGTCCTACTAGTTTTAATAAAAAATTCCAAAAATTTAGCAAATTAACTTTCACAGTTACTTCTACGAGCACATTCATGTTTTATACTTAATATCTCAAGTTAAATTCAGCAAATACAACTAATCCAAGCATATAATATTACAAGTTCAAACACAACTTCATGTTTCATTCAAGCTTCAAATAATAATTTAAAGAGATAATAGAGCAAACGAAAAAATAATAATAAATTAAGTTTTAGGTAATGAGGTGAGGTCGTCTTATGTAAACTATAATATTTATTTCATTTATATTCTTATAAAAATATTGATATGTTAAAAAAAATGGGTAAATGGGTAAACGGATCTGGGTAAACAACTCAAAGGTGAGCTCCCTATAAGTGTGAGGCACCTGCTGGGTCCTACCATCTGAACCTATCATAGTGGCGTTTATCCAATTCCCCAATCCAATCCGATATGCCATTCTCATTACTTGCTTTGTAATGCCCATTCTATCACAAGTTTCCTTGTGAGAGAGTCTGGTTGATCAGATCGTTCTCTTAGAAAGCTTCCCTAGCTTTCTTTGCCGTTCTTGCCTGTTGGGAGGTGGGGGCCGAGTAGAAGAGAAAGGTTGCTTCCCCTTCGAAGCTGAAGATGATGCCCCTGTCTTTTAGGACTTTTTGGACCCCCTCCGAAAAGCTTTCCTACGGTTTTCCTCATTATTTGCAAAACATACCCATGGAAACAGAAATGCATTAGAGTTTCACATCTTCATAGCTTGAAAGCAACATTATTGAAAAGAAGGCAAGAAAGGTGAGTCATCTAATAATATTGCAATTAGGCTCGAAGAATGGATGTCACTTGGCAACATAGCAAAACTATTGAATTGTAGCAATCAATCAACAAAAAACTAACAAATTGAGTCAAAATCGCCATGACCCGTTTGTTTCTTCAACTAAACTATGAAAACTATAATTCTCCATTAAACACAAATCTGCAACTAACTTCAAACAATAAGCTAATTCATGAACATTGAGCATTATGAGCAACCAAAGCAGCTTTCTAACTCCAATATTAACAATGAATATCACTTCAACCAATAGTTCAATCACCATCCAAAAATCTCCAAAAACTCCTCAACTGACAATTCTAAAGTATTAAGGCACAACTAACTCAGCCCACTCCAATCATTCAACAAATAATGATAAAACACTCAATTAATTCAATTTGGTAGCATAACTTTTAAACAATGCAAAACAACCAAAACCGTTACTATTAACTCATGAACAAATAATATTAGAAGCAAGCATTAGCAATAATATTAAATCATATAGCTAATTAAGATTATTCTAAAGCAATTAGAATCATGAGGTTAAATCAATCTCACATCATTAGTCACAAAATTCATCCCAAAAATCCATCATAATCATAACAACCAAAACTTCGAATTAATCACAAATTGCAATCCTAAACATGAATTTGAAATTTAAAAACAACTAAGAAGCACTCATAAATAACAAAGATCAAGTTTAAAATTACAAAATTAATTCGTAATAATTATACCCAAAAAATTGAAAATCATGAAACTTCATAAAAATCAATAAAGCATGAGTAAAATGAAGCTTATACCTTAGTAGATGGAAAAGGAACAAAAATTTGCAACAAATTTGATGAAAAACACCAAAAAGAACCCAACTTAAGGCCACGAAATTCTAAAGTAGGTGAGGATAAAATTGATTGTTTTTGCGAATTCTAACCTTGGGAAATTGTTTAGGATAATGAGAGGAGTGTTTTGTGAAAATTTGGGGTGATTTGGAGTAGTAATGAGTGAGATATGAGTGATTGGAGTTGAGGTTTTTGGGGTTTTAATGGCGAGGCTTTGAAAGGTTGAAGAAGTAGGAGACAAATGAATTGTAGCAATCAATCATCAAAACACAAACAAATTGAGCGAAGATTTCGTCATGACCCGTTTATTTCTTTAACTAAACCATTTGGTCGCTGCGCCGGCAAGGTCGTTTGTCGGACCCATTTTTGCTGATTTTCTTGTTTTTTCCTTGATTAAACTTAAATTATTAATTATTATTAATTGCTAATTGAGCACGGTTTCCTCCCTAAATCTCTATTAACCACCCCACTTAGTCTAAAGGATGAATTAGGCCCTTAGCTAGGCTTCAAAAATTAAACTAAAAACTAAACTAACCTAAACCAAAAACACGAACACAAAAAACACACAAAAGCAACTAAAAACACGCAAAAAGAGATAAAAAGGGATAGAAAGCTCGACTTGCCTCCCGAGAAGCGCTCTTTTAATGTCATTAGCTTGACCGTAGCCAATGGAGTGGTTAGTGTGCTTCGGGGTCATCGAGTTGAATGACTTCCACCAATCCAATGACGTCACCTTTATAATAGACCTTTTTCTTTCTGAACTTCAACATAGCCAAATCTGCTCACATTTGTAACAGTGAAAAGACCACTCCACCTAGATTTCAGCTTTCCAGGGAACAACCGTAACCTTGAGTTGAATAATAAGACTTTATCACCACCTTGGAATCCTTTCTTCATTATTCTCTTGTCGTGCCATCTTTTCGTGTTCTCTTTATATATTTTGGCACTATTATAAGCTCCTAACCGAAATTCATCTAGCTCATTTAATTGAAATAATCGTTTTTCTCTAGTAAGCTTAGCATCCATGTTTAGCTCCTTGATTGTCCAATAAGCCTTATACTCTAGTTCAACCGGGAGATGGCACACCTTTTAAACCAACTGATATGGGAAAGTGCCAATCGGAGTCTTGAAAGCCGTTCTATATGCCCATTGAGTATCGTGAAACTTGCTATTTAGTTTTTCCCCGATTTTGCAACCGTTATCTCCAGGATAGACTAAATTTCTCTATTGGAAACCTCCACTTTACCACTAGTTTGTAAATGATATGCCAAACCGGTTCTGTAGTAAACACCTTACTTTTCTAGTAGCTTATCTAACCTTTTCTCATAAAATGCATTCCCCCATCACTGATAATAGCTCTATGGACTCCGAACCTAGAAAAAATAGCTTGCTTAAACAATCTCACCACGGTGTTAGAATCACAATGGGGATTGCTTCCACTCACTTAGAAACATAATCCACAACAATGAAAATATAACGATTACTATTAGAAGAAGGGAAGGGACCCATGTAAAACATCGAAAATTTCAACTTCTAAAATACCAGTTTGAGGCATTTCATGCCTTTTTGAGATATCACCTGTTCTTTGGCATGAATCACAAGCTATGACAAAATCTCGTGCATCTTCAAATATCGTTGACCAAGCTTGATTGCAGTACCTTAAATGTCATCTTAGAGGTTCCGGCATGTCCTCCATATGGAGATGAGTGGCAATGGTGTAGGATGCCCATTAACCTCCTAATCAGGCACACATCTTCGATATAATCCATTTGCACACTCACGAAACAAGTTAGGGTCATCCCAAAAATATCGTCTAACATTATGTAAAAATTGTTTACGCTATTGATATGTAAGATCAGGGGGTAAGACTCCTCCAACAATATAATTAGCATAATCAGCAAATCAAGGAGTGTTAGAAAGAACAACTAAAAGGTGATCATCATGAAAAGAATCATCAATGAGGGTTGAGATCTCCCCATCATCATACCGAATCCTAGCCAAATGCTCAGCTACCACATTTTTTGCTCCTTTTTTGTCACAGATTTCCAAATCTAAGCAATTAGCTAAGTGTTACTAAAAACCTTTACCGGTTACACAAGAATTATTCAAATCAGTAGTCAAATCCTCTAAACAAAAGAGTAATCATCTAACCACAAACTCTAAACTCTAACCCTTAAAACTGTAATTGCGAAACAGGGCCCATATCTATGTGCATGGATGAAAATAATAAGCTATTTTCATAACAGAGGGATTATTTATTAGTTATGTACCAGATAAGCAAGCATATTGACCTGTAATGGCAGCTTGCTTGGATCAATGATATTAGATTGAGGGCGTAATAAAAACCAAAAAAAGAAATTGGTGGTGTGTTGAGGTGGTTGCATGGCGATGAAATTAACAAATAGTGTCGCAATCCAAAGGGAGAAATGGAGAAGTTATTATCCCTGATGGGTAAAGAGCACAAGAGTTTAAGACTTCCTCATTCTTCCCCTTTTCTTCTTACCCTTCTTAAGTCCCTTGCTTTTCCCATTCTCACTCATTCATCCCCTTGGTTATCAACTCCACCCTCCTATAAATTTCCTTTAACTTTTATTATTTCTCATTGCTCTACCTTCAATCCAAACATGCCCTGATTGAAATTACTGAGATTTGGGAGGATCGTGTGTGACGTGTTGAACCGACCTATGAAACCTAGACTGGTAAGCATGTTGCTTTTTGGAAAACTCAGCTCAGAGGTGTGGACTCAGTTGAAGAAAGCCCTAATGTTTTGTTGCCAATGCAGAGCGGACAGTGTAAAATGAAATGCTCTATGTGCTTCTTATATTACTGTCAGAAGAAGAAATATTCAGAAAAAGAGAGAGAGCGGTGGGGTCCGGGGGGCTGATTAACAAGCTCTGCAACTGCTTGCTAATTTCCAAGGAAATACCCCTTTCAAAATGCATAGCCGTTGAAAGGAAAGCCAACTGATATTGATGTTGGTATAAGTTAAAAAAGCCTGATATTAAACACCAAAGAAATGCTTGGTTAGATGGATATGAGTCAGTAGGTTACATATTTGAGCAACATGGAATGGAATTTGTCGCAGTTGCTACGAAAATAATGATATTGAAGAATTATTTTTCCCACTTCTGAATACGAAGCCTTTATTGTACACACATATATTGGGCACAGCAGAAATGTGCATGCTGCCTGGCTTTTTATTGTAGATTCAATTATTGTGAATATGCAACCTATAATGGACAAAATTTTTCACTCTCACCTTTTCATTCAACTGTGCATATGAATCATAGTAGTTATTGTATGAAGTATATATTATTTAATCTTCAAACTTTTAACTTTTGAGGATATTTGAATTTGGTCTAAAGATTTGTTTTAATCAATTAGAAAATAGACTTACGTTTGTGGGTGCTTGGTTGAAATTTGACAAAGGCTTAATTTTGTTGTGGCTCTTGGATAGTTTGTTGCGTAGTTGTTAAAGTATTAAAGTATCAGTGTTTGTCTTCGTTATTGCACAATATGCTTAGTATTTTTCCTATTAATGGAAAACTTCTTGACCATTGTGTTGTCACTGCTAACTGATTTTCTCTCTACAGGTCTACTATGATTTTAACCCAGTTTTCATGCTTGCCGAGCCCTTGATCTTGATATCCGTATTTTTCTTATTTTTCTTGGCTTGCATAGCCTATCTTCATAGCGATCTTTCCATTCAGAAATATAAAGCATCCTAAAGCACCTGTAGCCCTGTAGGTATGTAGTTGTAATAGTAGTACATAGAATTTTGTTTATTTGTTGTTGTTATTATTATTATTATTATTATCATTGTTATTATTGTTATTATTGTTAACGCGTGGCCATGTAGGTAACTGGGTATATTAACTAACAAATGTATTTATCCTTTTATCGACAAATTGGTGTTGTTGGTAAAGGGTTGTCCCTATAAACTTCGGGATTGTGGGTTCAAGTCTTACGAACTGCAAGTGCTTGAAAGTTAAGGATAGCTTAATATCCCCCCCCCCCCCTCCCCTCTCTCCACACACACATATTCAAACACCTGGACTCTACTCTAATTGTATCAGAGGGGGGGGGGGTATTTTGGCAGTAGGGCCGTAGCCCAAGCCTGTTATCATTAGCCAAAAAAAAATGTATCCATCCTTTTGAACAATAAAAGTTATCACATTTTTTTTTTCATGTTCAGACGATAGTAAGCTAAGTGAATGATTTGAATATTCTTTTTATTCTCGTTTGATTCTAGCAATTTTGTTTAGTTTTATGTATTTACCATGTATGTATGTATTTAAGCATAAAGTTAATTACACCATACTATGATTCCGTAATGAACTCATCAACTGCATCTTTATTGTGTTTAGACTGGAGCATAATGGAAACTGATCTCAATGAAACAGCCTCAAGCTGCAAGCTATATAATGTGACAGTGGAACCAAGTGCAGAAACAGAATATATGATTGATGCAGCGATAACAATTTTGATTGTAATTTCAAGTGAATCACCGGGAAAATGGTGGTGTATAGTGTCTACTTGTTACAAGTCACCACCATGTAAAATTCTTTTATAGGGTAATACAAGTATTTGTTTTTGGCAATGGGTAAAAATAATGCTTACTGTAAACGACAACGAGTAGTCTTCATGTGCTCCTTTCTCGCAGAGACTGCAAGGTTATGAGCACTCATGACCTCCTCTCTAGACACTTTGATACAAATTACAAAAGACAACCTATTACACAACATAAGAAAGTCCTTTCGTAGGTGTTTTATCTCAATTGCTGCTAAGTGTGGATCATGTAGCATTCTTATGAGGGGGAGGCAGTCTGTTTTGATCTTCAGTATCGAACTGTACATACTTGCAAGCTTGCTTCCCTCCATAAAGGCCAGCATTTCCGCTTGGATAGGAGATAATGCCGAGACAATACAACTTCCAGAACTAGGGAGGCTGTGGTGATTCCCTGTAATCTTCCACCCAATGCTTGCTACTGCCGTATCCATGTGTTTCCTTTTTTTCCAGGCACCATCAACTTGTACTTCTACAATGTTGGCACTGGATTGTGTCCCTTTGGACCAGGTTACGCCAACCTCTATGCTTGGCATCCTTTGGATTGTATTTTGGTGGTAGCTTTGCCTTCGGACTCTATCTAGCCATTCCCACTTTAACTCTTCAATTCTCTTCATAATCGTGCTTGGATTTAACTTTCCTCTGTCAAAAAGTATATTATTTCGGTTTTCCCATATCCCAAATATGGGGATGATAGCTTCCACAAACTAGTTTCCATACTACCTATTTTATGCAAGATATAGAAGACAAAATTTCTCAACCAGTCTGAGAATTTGCATTTTTGTGACTGCATGTTCTGGATGCCTAATGAAGAGGCTGCTCAAATACGACTAGTAATTGTGCAATCTTGGAATAAATGTTCTAAAGTTTCTTTGTGACTATTGCAAAGGGGGCAGTTAATGTCCGTCACCACTCCTAATATGCATTTGTTTCCTACATGTTCAATTGCGATTAGGAACTTTGATGTAGAAAGATTGACAGTTAGATGCAGAAAAATTTGAAGACATTAATTTAATAGGAGAAAATGTAAAAGAGATAAAATGGCTGGTTTTTTAGACAAAAACAAGTGTTTTGATCTATACAAACAATGAAGTATATATAATGAAAGAGTGACAAAAAAAAAAAAAAAATGAAACGGCTAGTTTTGACTCAAAATTTGAAAACTAGCCGTTAGAGGGTATTGTGTGCATTTAGAAAAAGCATAGGGGTACATGATGCATTTAAGTTTTAGACTTAACAGTCAACCTAACACCGTCAGTAATAAGGGCATTTGGTGTACATTTTGCAAACGTCAGGAGCACATTGTGCATTCCTGAAACATTAATTTTTTAATAGATAGTTATACATATTTTTTTAATACTCTTTTATCTTAGTATTTGTCACTATTCATGTGTCATTTTGAATTTTTATTATAACATATATGTAAAAGAAAAATGTAGTCATAGGAGATGTATAACGATGATATATATAGAGAAGGGATCTCATGAAAACACTCCTAATAGTTGAAAACCGAAAAACTTTTAATCTCTACCATCAATAATAAAGTCAACGCTTGCAACTGATTTATCTAATCTTTTACATATTATTTCTTAATTTAATCTTTTGTTTCATTTTCTCCATTTTTTTCTCTCTCCTCTCTCCTCTATTTTCTCTCTCCTCTCTCTTTCTCTGTAGAACCACAATCACCACCATTACTAAACCTTCGCCATTGATGAAATTCCTTCTCTGCTGGTATGTTTCTACTTTTATTATTCTCTATTTTCTTCCTTTAAGCTGAATTTCAGTTCAAGTTTTTAATTTTGGATCTAAACCCTAACTTTTTGTCTTGCGATTATTGCGAACTATTGCTTGATTATTGCGAATTATTGCGATTTTGCTGGTATGAGCGCACGAATTTCAGTTAATTTGTGCACTTCTTGCATTTGTTTGATTTTGTTCGATTATGTGATTTTATTTTAGTTTGAAGGTTTGTTCATGAAATTCGTCAATTTCAATTCGAATTTCATTAGTTTTCGACTCCTTCATTCTCATTACTTGTCGAACACCTCCTCTTCTCCTCCTCCACCTCCGACATCGACATCGACTGTGTTTCCGCCACTTTCGATGACAGCAAGTGGTGGTGGTTCGTCGACGACATCACTTATGGGAGGATGGTGAGAGGTACGGTGGTGGGAATAAGCGGTGAGGGAAACATGAGCTGAATTTGTAAGCATTATTATGTGAAAGTGAATTCGGTTAATAAGATAGTTTGATTTTTAGGAACAATGTTCAATGTTCTGGAAACTGACTGTAGGCATTACTTGTTAATAAGATACTTTGTTTTTTGGTAGAAATTGACTGGATACTTGTTAATAAGCTACTTGTTTACAGTAGCTTCTACACTAGCTTGTAGTCATGGACTTCGTATTGCATTGAAGGTTTTAGGAACAATGTTTTGGAAACTGACTGTTTGAAGCTGTTCCTGGCTTTGCAGAAGAAGGAAACCGAGACTAATGCTTTTTGTTGTGTAATCAGACTTAACCTTAGTCTCTTGCTGCTTATCTTTTGTTCCCTCACATGCGAGAATAGAAGGAAACAAAGCTGCTCATATGTTAGCTATTGTTCTCATTACATTATAGTTCCTTTGTTTCAAATTAATGCACAACATTTAAGAATAGATGCGTTAAATTAGAATCAATATCTTTATCTCATGTTTTCCTTTTACACTCATGACAATTTTTTACTACGCGGATTGTTTTCATTGTAAGAATTCTAAAATTATCCACAATTTTGCAAACTAATCACTTAGTTTAGACTAGGTGTCACTTGACCAAGTTGATTTGGTTGTTGTATACTTGAATGAGAGCGAGTCTTAAACGAGAGGGAATGAGAGGGGGATTCAAACAATTTTTATTGAATTTGTGTTCCTAATTCAAAAAATAGGTTACATTTAACATCAAAAAGGGTATGTTTAGTGGCAAAACGGGTACTTATATTTTGCTGCTCTTTTTTGCTATTGCTAATGCAAGTCATGTTATTGTTGTTTGTTATGTATAATAGTTACTACTGGTTTAATGTAACTTACAATTGTTAGTCTAAAGTTAGTTATCATTATACCTTATGTTTATCATTTTTAATAGGAAAAATGGTTTTGATTAAGAACGCTTCAAATAACACAACTTGCCAAAAAGCAACAAGGAAGGTTAATTTCAAGGAAACATTGATCGGAACTCCTGAACACCAAGAGGGTGATGTAAACAATGTAATCAAGAAAGCTGTGGGAACCAATACAAGGATTAACAAAAAGAAGCTTCCTAAAAAACCTTCGAAAAAGGATGATGATGAAGATTACATACCAAGTGCTGATGATCTTAAGGAGACAACATTGGAAAATAATGGGAAAAAGGAAATTGTATCGAGCAAAGTCAAGAATAGGTAAGTTTATATTCATATGTACCACTTGTTTCTCAAATGTACCCCTTTAATTTCATTTGTAATCAATTTCAAAAATTACAAAAATTGAATAACTAAGTTTATATTCACCTTTCTTTTTTATCTTTTTGGTATATGTTTTCTAAATCTCATGCATTCATGCTATTTGCTTTTTTCAGCATTGTTGGGTTAGAAGTTGCTCAATCAACCAAAAAAGTGTGTTCCACAAATGACTCAAACGGTGAAAAAGCTACTGTTAGGAGGCATGTGTTGCTATAAATTATTTTATTTTATTTTATTAATGAAATAGGCAATTATATAATTATTGCACTTGCTTTTTTTAACACGTTTTCTTTTACTTTCAGTGTCATTGAAACTTATTGCTGGCCAAATGCAATAACAACCCTTGTTAGCAAACTCAGCACAAATCAGAGAAAGGATGTAGAAGATATAGGATTTGGAGGTTTGCTTTTATTCAAGATGACTAAGTTTTACACAGATATGGTGCCATGGTTAGTAGACCATTTCAATCAAATTGGTCGTAGGTTGAGTTGTAGCTTAGATAAAGGATTTGATGTCACAAGGGATGACATTTTTGACGTCTTTGGATTACCAAAAGGTGATTTAAATATAACTGTAATCCAGAAACTGAAAAAAACAAAAAATCCCGATGACTCTTACATGCATGAAATGAAGGAGAAGTTGGGTGTAAATAAGGATGATGTGGTAAAGAACATTCAATTGGCTTTTGATGTGTTCTTGACTCCTACCGCAAATGGGTGTAAATAAGGATGATGTGGTAAAGAACATTCAATTGGAGATGATTTCAAAAGGTTTTTTGTGCTTTATGTATTGTCTGTGTTCTTGACTCCTACCGCAAATGGAGACACCAATTTGTACTTCTCCAAGGCAGTAGCAGATGTCAACAAGATTGTTGACACTTATTGGTGTTCATCTGTATTACAAAAACTTTGTGACGGTGTTGAAAAGTACCAGAAGAAGAAATCAAAAAGAGTCATGGGGTGTATTTTGGCACTTGAGATCATATGTTTCCATCGGTAAGCAATAAGCTTGTCTTATTATCTGCTTCTA
>PYUH01002514.1:0-24890 GCA_016808085.1 Suaeda aralocaspica | reverse complement strand
CAATGAATTGGGTCGTTTAATTTGTTTATCTGACAACACTCACCTTCGCCTTCAGTATATCCCGCGACCGTTAATTTGTCACCGGGCATCCGTTTTCGGCGTTTTTTTTTCTTAAAGCTTTTTCTTTTTCTCGACTCCTACGCGATCCGTGCTCCCAATAAACGACGAAAAAATAATAATAAAAATTAAATAATAGATAAACGCTTTTCGGTGCAAAAAGGGGTGCAACACGAGGACTCCCAGGAGTCACCCATCCTAGTACTACTCTCGCCCAAGCACGCTTAACGGCGGAGTTCTGATGGATCCTGCGTTAGTGCTGTGTATGATCGCACCCATTGAATTTGTGTTCAATTTGTTTATAGACAACATCCCTTACCTCCCATTACTTCCGACGACCGTTGTTTCGTCACCGGGATCCTATTCCGGCGATTTTTTTTCTTAAAGCCTTTTTTTACTTACCTGTCGTAGCCGTGCTCCCCAATAACCACGGAAAAAAATAAACAAAAAAGTATAATAATAGAAAACGCTTTTCGGCGCAAAAAAGGGGTTCAACACGAGGACTTCCCAGGAGGTCACCCATTCTAGTACTACTCTCGCCCAAACGCTTAGCTGGGTAGTTCTAATGGGATCCGCTGCATTAGTGCTGGTATGATCGCACCCATGAATTGGTGTTCAAATTTGTTTAATGACAACAATCCCTTAGCCTCCCATTTCTTTCGGCGACCGTTTTTTCGTCACCGGCATCTGATTCCGGAGTTTTTTTTTTTTTTTTCTTAAAGCCTTTTTCTTAATCCGTGCGCAGTCGTGCTCCAAATAAACCACGAAAAAATAAACAAAAAAAAGTATAATAATAGATAAACGCTTTTCGCGCCACAAAAGGTTTCAACACGAGGACTCCCAGGAGGTCCACTATCCTAGTACTACTCTCGCCCAAGCACGCTTACTGCGGATTTCTGATGGGATCCGTGCATTAGTGCTGGTATGATCGCACCCATTGAATTGGTCTTTTAATTTGTTTATCTGACAACACTCCCTTCGCCTTCCAGTACTCCCGGCGACCGTTAATTTGTCACCGGGCATCCGTTTTCGGCGTTTTTTTCTTAAAGCTTTTCTTTCCGACTCCTACGCATCTGTGCTCCCAAATAACGACGGAAAAAAAATAATGAATAAAAAATTAATAATAGATAAACGCTTTTCGCGCAAAAAGGGGTGCAACACGAGGACTTCCCAGGAGGTCACCCATCCTATACTACCTCGCCCAAGCACGCTTAACTGCGAGTTCTGATGATCCGGTGCATTATGCTGGTATGATCGCACCCATTGAATTGTGTTCAAATTTGTTTATATGACAACTATCCCTTAGCCTCCATTACTTCCGCGACCGTTGTTCGTCCCGGCATCCGATTCCGGCGATTTTTTTTTCTTAAAGCCTTTTTTTACTTAACCTGTGCGTAGCCGTGCTCCCAAATAAACCACGGAAAAAATAACAAAAAAAGTATAATAATAGATAACCGCTTTCGGCGCAAAAAAGGGGTTCAACACGAGGACTTCCCAGGAGGTCACTAATCCTAGTACTACTCTCGCCCAAACACGCTTAGCTGCGGATTCTGATGGGATCCGTGCATTAGTGCTGGTATGATCCACCCAATTGAATTGGTTTTTAATTTGTTTATTACAACACCCCTTCGCCCTTCCATCCTCCGGCGACCGTTATTTGTCACCGGGAATCTGTTTTCGGCGATTTTTTTTTCTTAAAGCTTTCTTTTCTCGACTCCACGCTCCTTGCTCCCAATAACGACGGAAAAAAAAATAAAAAAAATTAAATAATAGATAAACGCTTTTCGGCACAAAAAGGGGTGCAACACGAGGACTTCCCAGGAGGTCACCATCCTAGTACTACTCTCGCCCAAGCCGCTTACTGCGGAGTTCTGATGGGATCCGGTGCATTAGTGCTGGTATGATCGCACCCATTGAATTTGTGTTCAATTTGTTTTATTGACAACAATCCCTTAGCCTCCCATTACTTCCGCGACCGTTGTTCGTCACCGGGCATCCGATTCCGGCGATTTTTTTTCTTAAAGCCTTTTTTTACTTAACCTTGCATCCGTGCTCCCAATAAACCACGGAAAAAATAAAACAAAAGTATATAATAGATAAACGCTTTTCGCGCAAAAAAGGGGTTCAACACGAGGACTTCCCAGAGGTCACCCATCCTAGTACTACTCTCGCCAAGCACGCTTAGCTGCGGGTTGATGGGATCCGTGCATTAGTGCTGGTATGATCGCACCCAATTGAATTGGGTTTTAATTTTTATCTGACAACAATCTTCGCCTCCCATTACTCCCGGCGACCGTTAATTTGTCACCGGGCATCCGTTTTGGCGATTTTTTTTTCTTAAAGCTTTCTTTTCTCGCTCCTACGCAGCCGTGCTCCCAATAAAAAGAAAAAAAATAATAAATAAAAAATTATAAAATAGATAAACGCTTTTCGGCGCAAAAAAGGGGTTCAACACGAGGACTTCCCAGGAGTCACCCATCCTAGTACTACTCTCGCCCAAGACGCTTAGCTGCGAGTTCTGATGGGATCCGTGCTTAGTGCTGGTATGATCGACAAATGGAATTGGTGTTCTAATTTTGTTTTATGACAACATCCCTTAGCCTCCCATTACTCCGGCGACCGTTGTTCGTCACCGGCATCGATTCCGGCGATTTTTTTTCTAAGCCTTTTTTTACTTAACCTGGCTACCGTGCTCCCAAATAAACCACGGAAAAAAATAAACAAAAAAGTTAATAAAGATAAACGCTTTTCGGCGCAAAAAAGGGGTTCAACACGAGGACTTCCCAGGAGGTCACCCATTCTAGTACTACTCTGCCCAAGAACGCTTAGCTGGGCGAGTTCTGATGGGATCCGCTGGATTAGTGCTGGTATGATCGCACCCAATTAATTGGTGTTTTATTTGTTTATTGACAACAATCCCTTCACCTCCCATTACTCCGGCGACGTTAATTTGTCACCGGACTCTGTTTTGGATTTTTTTTTTCTTAAAGCTTTCTTTTCTCGACTCCTACGCATCCGTGCTCCCAAATAACACGGAAAAAAAATAAATAAAAAAAATTATAATAATAGATAAACGCTTTTCGGCGCACAAAAGGGGTTCAACACGAGGACTTCCCAGGAGGACACTATCCTAGTACACTCTCGCCCAAGCACGCTTAGCTGGCGGATTCTGATGGGATCCTGCATTAGTGCTGGTATGATCGCACCCAATTGAATTGGTCTTTTAATTTGTTTATTGACAACACTCCCTTCGCTTCCATACTCCGGCGACCGTAATTTGTCACCGGGCATCCGTTTCGGCGTTTTTTTTTTCTTAAAGCTTTTCTTTTCTCGACTCCTACGCATCCGTGCTCCCAAATAACCGCGGAAAAAAATAATGTAAAAATTAAAAATAGATAAACGCTTTTCGGGCAAAAAGGGGTGCAACCGAGGACTTCCCAGGAGGTCACCCATCCTAGTACTACTCTCGCCCAACGCACTCTAACTGCGGAGTTCTAGGGGATCCGGTGCATTAGTGCTGTTATGATCGCACCCATTGAATTTGTGTTCAAATTTGTTAATATGACAACTCTCCTTAGCCTCCCTTACTTCCGCGACCGTTGTTCGTCACCGGGCATCCGATTCCGGCGATTTTTTTTTCTTAAAGCCTTTTTTTACTTACCTTGCGTACCGTGCTCCCAAATAACCACGGAAAAAATAAACAAAAAAATTATAATATAGATAAACGCTTTTCGCGCAAAAAAGGGGTTCAACACAGGACTTCCCAGGAGGTCACCCATTCTAGTACTACTCTCGCCCAATAACGCTTAGCTGCGTAGTTCTAATGGGATCCGCTGCATTAGTGCTGGTTATGATCGCACCCAGAATTGGTGTTCAAATTTGTTAAATGACAACAATCCCTTAGCCTCCCATTTCTTCGGCGACTTGTTCTTCACCCGGCATCTGATTCCGGCGATTTTTTTCTAAAGCTTTTCTTAATCTCTGCGCAGTCGTGCTCCCAAATAAACCAGCGAAAAAAATAAACAAAAAAAGTTATAATAGATAAACGCTTTTCGGCGCACAGGGGTTCAACACGAGGACTTCCAGAGGTCACTAATCCTAGTACTACTCTCGCCCAAGCACGCTTAGCTGCGGAATTCTGATGGGATCATGCATTAGTGCGGGTATGATCGCACCCAATTGAATTGGTCTTTTAATTTGTTATCTGACAACACCCTTCGCCTTCCAGTACTCCCGGCGACCGTTAATTTCACCGGGCATCCGTTTTCGGCGTTTTTTTTTTCTTAAAGCTTTTCTTTTCTCACTCCTACGCATCCGTGCTCCCAAATAAAGACGGAAAAAAATAATGAATAAAAAATTAAAATATAGATAAACTTTTGGCGCAAAAAAGGGGTGCTCACACGAGGACTTCCCAGGAGGTCACCCATCCTAGTACTACTCTCGCCCAAGCACGCTTACTGCGGAGTTCTGATGGATCCGGTGCATTAGTGCTGGATGATCGCACAATGGAATTGTTTTCAAATTTGTTTATATGACAACTATCCCTTAGCCTCCCATTACTTCCGGCGACCGTTGTTCGTCACCGGCATCCGATTCCGGCGATTTTTTTTCTTAAAGCCTTTTTTTACTTAACTGTGCGTAGCCGTGCTCCCAAATAAACACGGAAAAAATAAACAAAAAATTATAATAATAGATAAACGCTTTTCGGCGCAAAAAAGGGGTTCACCACGAGGACTTCCCAGGAGGTCACCCATTCTAGTACTACTCTGCCCAAAAGCGTAGCTGCGGAGTTCTGATGGGACCGCTGGATTAGTGCTGGTATGATCGCACCAATTAAATTGGTGTTTTTATTTGTTTATATGACAACAATCCCTTCACCTCCCATTACTCCGGCGACTTTAATGTGTCACCGGCATCTGTTTTGGAGATTTTTTTTCTTAAAGCTTTTCTTTTTCTCGACTCCTACGCATCCGTGCTCCCAATACACGAGGAAAAAAAATAATAAATAAAAAATTATAATAATAGATAAACGCTTTTCGGCGCACAAAAGGGTGCAACACGAGGACTTCCAGGAGGCACCCATCCTAGTACTACTCTCGCCAAGCACGCTTAGCTGCGGAGTTCTGATGGGATCCTGCATTAGTGCTGGTATGATCGCACCCATTGAATTGGTTTTTAATTTGTTTATTGACAACACTCCCTTCCCTCCATACTCCCGGCGACCGTTAATTTGTCACCGGGCATCTTTTTGGCGATTTTTTTCTTAAACTTTCTTTTCTACTCCGACCAGCCGTGCTCCCAAATAAACGAGAAAAATATAAATAAAAAATTATAATAAGTAAACGCTTTTCGGCGCAAAAAGGGGTGCAACACGAGGACTTCCCAGGAGGTCACCCATCCTAGTACTACTCTCGCCCCAGCACGCTTAACTGCGGAGTTCTGATGGGATCCGGTGCATTAGTGCTGGTATGATCGCACAAATGGAATTGTGTTCAAATTTGTTTATATGACAACATCCCTTAGCCTCCCATTACTTCCGGCGACCGTTGTTCGTCACCGGGCATCCGATTCCGGCGATTTTTTTTAAGCCTTTTTTTACTTAACCTGTGCATAGCCTGCTCCCATAAACCACGAAAAAAATAAACAAAAAAAGATAATAATAGATAAACGCTTTTCGGCGCAAAAAAGGGTCAACACAGGACTTCCCAGGAGGTCACCCATTCTAGTACTACTCTGCCCAAGACGCTTAGCTGCGGAGTTCTGATGGGATCGCTGGATTAGTGCTGGTATGATCGCACCCAATAAATTGGTGTTTAATTTGTTTATATGACAACAATCCCTTCACCTCCCATTACTCCCGGCGACGTTTTTGTCACCGCATCTTTTTCGAGATTTTTTTTCTTAAAGCCTTCTTTTCGACTCCTACGCATCCGTGCTCCCAAAAAACGACGGAAAAAAAATATAAAAAAAAATTAATAATAATAAAAACGCTTTTCGGCGCACAAAGGTTCAACACGAGGACTTCCAGGAGGTCACTAATCCTAGTACTACTCTCGCCCAAGCACGCTTAGCTGCGGATTCTGATGGGATCCAGTGCAGTAGGCTGGTATGATCGCACCCAATTGAATTGGTCTTTTAATTTGTTTATCTGACAACACTCCCTTCGCCTTCCAGTACTCCGGCGACCGTTAATTTGTCACCGGGCATCCTTTTCGCGTTTTTTTTTTTCTTAAAGCTTTTCTTTTCTCGACTCCCGCATCCGTGCTCCCAAATAAACGACGGAAAAAAATAATAAAAATTAAAATAATAGATAAACGCTTTTCCGGTGCAAAGGGGTCAACACGAGGACTTCCCAGGAGGTCACCATCTGTACTACTCTCGCCCAAGCACTCTAACTGCGGAGTTCTGATGGATCCGTGCATTAGTGCTGGTATGATCGCACCCATTGAATTGTGTTCAAATTTGTTTATATGACAACTATCCCTTAGCCTCCCATTACTTCCGGACCGTTGTCGCACCGGGCATCCGATTCCGGCGATTTTTTTCTTAAAGCCTTTTTTTACTTAACCTGTGCGAGCCGTGCTCCCAATAACCACGGAAAAAAATAAACAAAAAGTTAATAATAGAAAACGCTTTTCGGCGCAAAAAAGGGTTCAACACGAGGACTTCCAGGAGTCACCCATTCTATTACTACTCTCGCCCAAACCTTAGCTGCGTAGTTCTAGGGATCCGCTGCATTATGTGCGTATATCGCACCCATGGAATTGGTGTTCAAATTTGTTAAATAACAATCCCTTACCTCCCATTCTTTCGGCGACCGTTGTTCGTCACCGGCATCTGTTCCGGCGATTTTTTTTCTTAAAGCCGGTGCGATCATACCAGCACTAATGCACCATATCCCATCAGAACTCCGCAGTTAAGCGTTCTTGGGCGAGAGTAGTACTAGGATGGGTTACCTCCTGGGAAGTCCTCGTGTTGCACCCCTTTTTGCACCGAAAAGCGTTTATCTATTATTTTAATTTTTTATTCATTATTTTTTTTCCGTCGTTTATTTGGGAGCACGGATGCGTAGGAGTCGAGAAAAGAAAAGCTTTAAGAAAAAAAAAACTTCGAAAACGGATGCCCGGTGACAAATTAACGGTCGCCGGGAGTAATGGGAGGCGAAGGGATTGTTGTCATATAAACAAATTAAAACACCAATTTAATTGGGTGCGATCATACCAGCACTAATGCAGCGGATCCCATCAGAACTCCGCAGCTAAGCGTTCTTGGGCGAGAGTAGTACTAGGATGGGTGACCTCCTGGGAAGTCCTCGTGTTGAACCCCTTTTTTGCGCCGAAAAGCGTTTATCTATTATTATACTTTTTTTGTTTATTTTTTTCCGTGGTTTATTTGGGAGCACGGCTACGCACAGGTTAAGTAAAAAAAGGCTTTAAGAAAAAAAATCGCCGGAATCGGATGCCCGGTGACGAACAACGGTCGCCGGAAGTAATGGGAGGCTAAGGGATTGTTGTCATAGAAACAAATTTGAACACCTATTCGATGGGTGCGATCATACCAGCACTAATGCACCGGATCCCATCAGAACTCCGCAGTTAAGCGTGCTTGGGCGAGAGTAGTACTAGGATGGGTGACCTCCTGGGAAGTCCTCGTGTTGAACCCCTTTTTTGCGCCGAAAAGCGTTTATCTATTATTATACTTTTTTTGTTTATTTTTTTCCGTGGTTTATTTGGGAGCACGGCTACGCACAGGTTAAGAAAAAAAAGGCTTTAAGAAAAAAAATCGCCGGAATCGGATGCCCGGTGACGAACAACGGTCGTCGGAAGTAATGGGAGGCTAAGGGATAGTTGTCATATAAACAAATTTGAACACAAATTCAATGGGTGCGATCATACCAGCACTAATGCACCGGATCCCATCAGAACTCTGCAGTTAATAGTGGTTGGGCGAGAGTAGTACTAGGATGGGTGACCTCATGGGAAGTTCTCGTGTTGCACCCCGTTTTTGCGCCGAAAAGCGTTTATCTATTATTATACTTTTTTTGTTTATTTTTTTCCGTGGTCATTTTGGAGCACAGCTGCGCACGGGTCAAGAAAAGAAAGGCTTTAAGAAAAAAAAATCGCCGGAATTTGATGCCCGGTGACGAACAACGGTCGCCAGAAGTAATGGGAGGGTAAGAGATTGTTGTCGTATAAACGAATTTGAACACCAATTCAATGGGTGCGATCATACCAGCACTAATGCACCGGATCCCATCAAAACTCCGCAGTTAAGCGTGCTTGGGCGAGAGTAGTACTAGGATGGGTGACCTCCTGGGAAGTCCTCGTGTTGAACCCCTTTTTTGCGCCGAAAAGCGTTTATCTATTATTATAATTTTTTATTTATTATTTTTTTTCCGTCGTTTATTTGGGAGCACGGATGCGTAGGAGTCGAGAAAGGAAAAGCTTTAGGAAAAAAAATCTCCTAAAACAGATGCCCGGTGACAAATTAACGGTCGCCGGGAGTAATGGGAGGCGAAAGGATTGTTGTCATATAAACAAATTAAAACACCAACTCAATTGGGTGGATCATACCAGAATAATGCACCGGATCCCATCAGAACTCTGCAGCTAAGCGTGCTTGGGCGAGAGTTGTACTAGGATGGGTGACCTCCTTGGAAGTCCTCGTGTTGAACCCGGCACCCCGCTTTCTGCGCGTCGAAAGCGTTTATCTATCTATCAGTATCTTTGTTTCATTAACTTATTTTTTCAGTCTTCCGTCGTTTATTTTGGGAGCACGTTGATGCGTAGGAGGTCGGAAAAGAAAAGCTTTAAGAAAAAAAAATCGCCTGAAACGATTCCCCGGGACAATTAAACGGTCCGCCCGGGAGTATATGGGAGAGCTAAGGTATTCTTGTCAGGTAAACAAATTTAAAACACCATTAACTTCAATTGGGATGCGATCATACCGCAACTAATTGTCAGACCGGATCACCTCAAACGCCGCACTATAGCGTTCTTGGGCAAGGAATGAGCAATAGTACTGAGATGGTGACCTCCTGGGAAGTCCTCGGTTGACACCTCTTTTTGTTCGCCGACGAAAATCGGTTTTATCTCTTTATTATTAATTTGTTTATTTTATTTTTTCTCCGGCGTTTATTTGGGAGCACTAACGAGGCTGAATCAGTAGAAAAAGAGCTGTAATGAAAAAAAAATCGCCGGAAAACGGATGCCCGGATCGAACACACTCTCAAATGGCGCGAAGTAATGATGGCAGGCTGAAGGGAGGTTCAATAACAAATATAAGACAATTCAATGTGGTGCGTATGCATACTACTAGCAATGAATGCCACCGGGATCCATTTCTAACTTCGCGATTAAGCGTGCTTCGGACAGAGTATACTAGGTGGTCGACCTCCCTGTAGCCCCTCGTGTTTGCAAGACCCCTTTTAGCGCCGAAAAGCGTTTAGGCTCTTTAATGTGTTTGTAGTTTCATAATTTTTAGTGCTCGTCGTTTTATTTGGGGAGCACGTATGCGTAGGAGTCGAGAAAGAAAGCTTAAAAAAAAAAACGCCATAAAGAGATGCCCCCGGTGAAATTACGTGTCTCCGGGAGTACTGTAAGGGAAGGATGTTGTGCAATAAACAATTAAAGTACCAATTCAATTGGGTGCGTCATGACACACTAATGCACATCCCATCAGAACTTCCGCATCTAGCAAGCGTGTTGGCGAGAGTAGTACTAGATTAGTACCTCCTGGGAGATTCCCTGTTAACCCCTTTGTGTGCGACACACAAGCGTTCTATTTATTATGACTGTTTTATCTTTATTTTTTCCTTGTCCGATTGGTTTATTGGGAGCAATATCGTAGCGACTCGAGATTAAGAAAAAGCTTTAAGAAAAAAATCGCCGGCATCAGATGCCGGGTGACGAACAACGGTCTGCCGAAAGAAATGGGAGCTCAGGGATTGTTGTCATTTAAACAAATTTTGAACACCAATTGCATGGGTGCGATCATACCATCCACTAATGCCGGATCCCATTATAACTACGCAGCTAAGCGTTATGTGGCGAGAGTATTACTAGAATGGGGTGACCTCCTGGGAACTACTTCCCTCTGTGACCCACTTTTTTCGCCGAAAAGCGTTTATCTATGATTATACTTTTTTTTTATTTTTTTTCTCCTGGTTTATTTGGAGCACGGGCTACGCACAGGTTAAGTAAAAAAAGGCTTTAAGAAACAAATCGCCATAATCGATGCCCTGTGACGAACACTAAACAACGGTCGTAGTACAGTAATGGTATGTCTAAGGAGATAGTTGTCATATAACATACTGAACACAAATTCAATTAGGGTGCGATCATACCCAACAGCACTAATGCTCTACCGGATCCCATCATAACTCTCCTCAGTTTAAGCGTGCTTGGCCGCTAGAGAGTAACTAGTGATGGTGACTCCTCACGGGTAAGTCCTCGTTTGCATCCCCTTTTAAGACAGCACACCGAAACGCGTTTATCTATTATTTTAACATTTTTATTTCATTATTTTTCTTTTTTCCGTCGTTTATTTGGGAGCACGTATGCGGAGGAGTCGAGAAAAGAAAAGCTTGTAAGAGAAAAAAAAAAAATATAAAAAACGCCCGAAAATCCGGATGCCCTGGTGTACACAAATTAACGGTCGCCTGAGTAACTAAGGGAAGGCGAAGGGAGTGTTGTCATATACACAAATTTAAAATACCAATTTCAATTGGGTGCGATCATACCACACTAATGCCAGAATCCCACTCTAATTCCGGCAGGCTACAAGCGGTCTTGGCGCGAGAGTAGTACTAGGATTAGTACCTCAGCGCTGGAAGTCCATTCCTTCGTGTTGAACCCATGTTGTTTTCGCCGAAAAGCGTTTATACATCTATTTTACAATAATACATTGTTTATTTATGATTTTTTTTCTTCGGCGTCGTTTAGTTGCGTGTGGTAGCACTGGATCGTAGGAGTCTGAGAAAATGACAAACGCCTTTAAGAAAAAAAATCTTCAAAACAGATGTCCGGTGACAAATTAACATCGCCACGGGGAGTAATTGGGAGGTAAGGTGCGTGATGCATCTCAACAATTAAACAAGCCAAATTCTTAATTGTGGTGCTATCATCACCCAGCCTCTTAATCCACGCGCTATTTTCCCTCCTATGATCATTAATACTTTCACATGGCCGTCATGTTCTGGTAAGGTCATTCATCTTTACCCCTCTTCTTCTTCGGTCGCCAAGATTAGTACTAGACAGTAGGGCTCCCCTCTTCCCGTCCCTTTTCATTCCCTCTTCTTTTTAAGGGACAACTCCTTTTTTTTGTTTCTACCGAAAAAAATCTGTTTTTCACTAATCGAACACCCTATCCTTCCTACGCTGACCCTTTTTTTTTTTCTATTTTTCATTTCCGTTTTTTATTAGTGTTTGTCTTTGACTGGCGTCCTAGCACTCAAGCGCATTTTCATTCCGCCATCTACTTCTTTCTAGTAGCTCTCAACAAACCAATCCGTCCTTCTCTTATTCCCTGTGTCCTCACCCGGGGTCTTTCTGTGCTTACATAATAACATGGAGGGGGGAGTTAGTAGGCTATCTACATTTCTCCTTTGTCCATCGAAGAACGCTTTATTACCCCTTTCCACCACTCTCTATCCCTTTTGTATTCTCATATCTCATACTTTGCATCACGCGCGGTCCGAGGACCCTCTATAGTCTTCGGCTTCGTCCCAGGATCTCATCTATATCGTACATCATCAGTTCCGTCCGTTTGAGGAGTCTGTACTGCCCTTCCCCTCATCTCTTAGAATGTAGACCTGTCTATTAGGATTTTAGCCCCCCCCGGGTGGAGGGTCCGCTGTTTACTTATCTCCGACCCTCCTCAGGGGGAATGGATAACCCCAGGAGCCTTTCTTTTTCCCCCCAAGGCGGCGACCCGACTGTTGGGTTTTGCGTGCGTGCCTCCCTCTGCCCTTTATCTATTATTTAATTTTTATCATTATTTTTTTTCCCGTCGTTTATTTGGTAGCACGGATGCGTAAGAGAGTCTGAAAAAGAAAAGGCTTTAAGAAAAACCAAAAACGCCGAAAACGTACTGCCCGCGGTTGACAAATTAACGGTCGGTCCTGTATACGGTGTGGCGAGGGAGTGTTGTAGATAAACAAATTAAAACAGACCAATTCAAATTGGTGCTTCATACAACCAACGGCACTAATGCACTTGATCCCATCAGAATTCCGCGCTAAGCGTTCTTGGGCGAGAAGTAGTACTAGGATTAGTGACCTCCTGGGAAGTCCTCGTGTGACCCCTTTTGTGCGCCAAAAGCGTTTATCTTTATTATACTGTTTTGTTTATTTTTTTCCGTGGTTATTGGGAGCACCGACTTGCGCACGGATTAAGAAAACGGCTTTAAGAAAAAAATCGCCGGATCAGATGCCAGGGTGACTAACAACGGTCGTGCCGCCGAACGACAAATGGGAAGGCTAAGATTGTTGTCATTTAAACAATTTGAACACCAATCCATGGCTGCGATCATACCAGCACTAATGAAGTCGGATCCCATTAGAAACTACCACGCCATCGAAGCGTTATTGGGCGAGCGCTAAGTACGAATAGACGTGACCGCCTGTGAAGTCCTCGTGTTGAACCCCTTTTTTGGCGCCGAAACAGCGTTTTATCTATTATTATAACTTTTTTTGTTTTTTTTTCGTGGTTTATTTGGGAGCACGGCTATCACAGTTAAGTAAAAAAGGCGTTAAGAAAAAATCGCCGGAAATCGATGCCCGGTGACGAACAACTGTCGCCGGAATGTCATGGGATCTAAAAGGGATTGTTTCATATAAACACATTTGAACCCAATTCAATGGGTGCGTCATAACCAGCACTACTGCAAACCGTATCCCATCAGAACTCGCAGTTAAGCTTGCTTGGTCGCGAGTAGGTTACTAGGATGGTGACCTCCTGGGAATCTCCTCGTCGTGCCACCCAACCCCGCTTTTCGCGTCGAAAAGCTTATCTTATTATTATAATTTTATTATTTATTATTATATTTTTTCCGTCGTTTCTTTTGGGAGCACGGATGCGGTAGGCGCGCCAAAAGAAAAGCTTAAGAAAAAAATCTCCTAACAACAGATCCCGTGACCATTTTCTCTAACGGTCGCCGGAGTATGGGAGATGAGGATGTTTCATATAAACAAATTAAAACATCCCAACTAATTGGGTTGCGATCATACCTGCATCTAATGCAGCGGGATCCCTCCAGAATCCGCAGCTAAGCGTTCTTGGTGCTTCAGAGAGTGCTACTAGACATGGGTGACCTCCTCGAAGTCCTCCCGTGTTGAACCCCTTTTTGCGCCGATAAATCGTTTATCTATTATTATACTTTTTTTGTATTATTCTTTTTCGTGGTTTATTTGGGAGCACGGCTAAGCACAGGTTAGGCGTAAAAAAACGCTTTAAACGATAAAAAAAAATCGCCGGAACGGAGCCCGTTGACGAACAACTCGGCGTAAGTAATGGGAGGCTAAGGGATAGTTTTGTCATATAAACAAATTGAACACAAATTCATTGGGGCGATCATACCACACTAATGCAACCGGATCCCATCAGAACTTCGCAGTTATATGCTTGGGCGAGAGTAGTACTAGGCTGGGTGACCACCTGGGAAATCTGGTGTTGCACCCCTTTTTGTGCACGAAAGCGTTTATCTATTATTTTTAATTTTTTATATTCTTAATTTTTTTTTTTCCGTCGTTTATTTTGGGAGGGCACGGAGGCGTAGGAGTCGAGAAAGAAAGCTTTAAGAAAAAAAAAAACGCCAAAACGGATGCCCGGTGACAAATTAACGGTCGCCGGCAGTAACTGGAAGGCTAAGGGAAGTGTTTTGTCAGATAAACAACATTAAGATTAAGACCAATTCAATTGGTGCGATTCATACCAGCACTAATGCACTGGATCCATCCATAATTCCGTCAGCTAAGCGTGGTTTGGGTTACCCCGAGAGTATGTACTAGGATTAGTGACCATCCTTCTTAATATAAACTGGGTTGGTAGGGTATGAGTAGCAGGAAAGGAGATGCTTTTAATGAGTTGGGAATCTCGAGTAGAATTCCGAACTCAAAATCCTCGGTACCAGATGTTTTTTAAAGCGGTGAGAAAAATAAAATAGAGGTACGAACTGAAGGGGATCAATCCTGAAAGGCTCACCGGTGGGTGGCAGGTAACACCTTTTTTATGTCGTGTTCACAAGATCTGGAGAAGTAAGGTGAGAACTCTACCACTTGATATTCATACCTTACTCATTCTCGTTTTATGAAGCAACGGTAGCGGCGCTAGTTCTCTCTGTATTTTTGTACTACTGATGAGTTGGTTGGGGTTTAAGGAACTTCAACAAGCAATAAGCACGAAACCCATTTTTTTTATGAATATGTAGGAATGTTTTAATCTTTCCCTCCTGAAGTTAAATAAAATTTGCTCAGACGGTAGGAAACGGGAAAGACGAATTATCATCATGTCGTCAGCGCCATGGACCTTATGCGGCCATGCTCGTAGAGCACCGTCCTGGTACGGGTTCGCTAGGGAGATTCCAATCGGCCGAGTGGGACCTCAGCAACCACGAATGTACAGCGAAAGCAGTCTCCTTAGTCCCGGAACGAGACCCCTGTGGTCTTCCCCCGCCACCTTGCTTTACACCACCCCACCATCTGCACAACCTTGGATATCAGAGTCCGGGTGACGAACAAACGGTCGCCGAAGATAATGGGAGGCTAATGATTGTTGCTCATTTTAAAACAAATTTGAACACCAATTCAATGGGTGCGATCATACCAGGCACTAATGCAACGGATCCCATCAACTACGCAGCTAAGCGTTTTGGGCGAGAGTATATAGCTAGGATGGGTGACCTCCTGGGAAGCTCGTGTTGATCCCCTTTTTTTTTTTGCGCCGAAAAGCGTTTATCTTTATATACCGTTTTTGTTTATTTTTTTCCGTGGGTTTATTTGGGAGCACGGCTGCACGGTTAAGTAAAAAAGGCTTTAAGAAAAAAATCGCCGAATCGATGCCCCCGGTGACAACAAACGGTCCGCGAAGTAATGGGAGTCTAAGGGATGTTGTCATATAAACAAATTGGAACACAAATTCAAGGTGCGATCATACCAGCACTAATGCACGGCAACCGGATCCCATCAGACTCGCAGTTAAGCTGCTTGGGCGAGAGTAGTACTAGGATGGGTGACCTCCTGGGAAGTCCTCGTGTTTGCACCCCGTTTTGCGTCCGAAGCGTTTATCTATTATTATAATTTTTTTTATTTATTTTTCCGTCGTTTATTTGGGACACACGGATGCGTAGAGTCAGAGAAAAGAAAAGCTTTAAGAAAAAAATCCTAAAAAAAACAATGTCCCTGACAAATAATACGGTCGCCGAGTAATAGATGAAGGGAGTTGTCATATAAACAAATTAAACACACACTTAATTGGGTGCGATCATAACCGCACTAATGCAGCCGATCCCATCGAACTCCGCAGCTAAGCGTTCTTGGCGAGAGTAGTACTAGAATGGGTGACCTCCTGGAAGTCCTCGTGTTGAACCCCTTTTTTGCGCCGAAAGCTTTATCTATTATTATACTTTTTTGTTTTATTTTTTTTCCGTGGTTTATTTGGGAGCACGGCTCGCAAGGTGTAAGTAAAAAAGGCTTTAAGAAAAAAAAATCGCCGGAATCGAGTCCCGGTGACAACACGTCGGCGAAGTAATGGGAGCTAAAGGATAGTTGTCATATAAACAAATTTGAACACAAATTCAATGGGTGCGATCATACCAGCACTAATGCACCGGATCCCATCAGAACTCGCAGTTAAGCTGCTTGGGCGAGAGTAGTACTAGGATGGGTGACCTCCTGGGAAATCCTCGGGTTGCACCCCTTTTTTGCACCGAAAAGCGTTTATCTATTATTTTAATTTTTTATTCATTATTTTTTTTCCGTGTTTTTTGGGAGCACGGATGCGTAGGAGTCGAGAAAAGAAAAGCTTTAAGAAAAAAAAACGCCGAAAACGGATGCCCGGTGACAAATTAACGTTCGCCGGGAGTACTGGAAGGCGAAGGGAGTGTTGTCAGATAAACAATTAAAAGACCAATTCAATTGGGTGCGATCATACCACACTAATGCACGGATCCCATCAGAATTCCCGCAGCTAAGCGTGGTTGCGAGAGTAGTACAGGATTGAGTGACCTCCGGGAAGTCCCTCGTGTTGAACCCCTTTTGTGCGCCGAAAAGCGTTTTATCTATTATTATACTTTTTTTGTTAATTTTTTTCCGTGTTTATTTGGGAGCACGACTGCGCACGATTATAGAAAAAGCTTTAAAGAAAAAAATCGCCGGAATCAGATGCCGGGTGACGAACAACGGTCGCCGAAGAAATGGGAGGCTAAGGGATTGTTGTCATTTAAACAAATTTTTACACCAATTCCATGGGTCGATCATACACAGCTAAGCGGCGGATCCCATTAGAACTACGCAGCTAAGCGTTATTGGGCGAAGTAGTACTAGAATGGGTGACCTCCTGGGAAGCCTCTCGTGTTGAACCCCTTTTTTTGCGCCGAAAAGCGTTTATCTATTTTATACTTTTTTGTTTATTTTTTTTCCGTGGTTTATTTGGGAGCCGGCTACGCAAGGTTAGTAAAAGAGCTTTAGAAAAAAAATCGCCGAATCGGATGCCGGTGACGAACACGGTCGTCGGAAGTAATGGGAGGCTAAGGTATGTTGTCATAAAACAAATTGAACACAAATTCAAGGGTGCGATCATACCAGCACTATGCACCGGATCCATCAGAACTCCGCGTTAAGCGTGCTTGGGCGAAGAGTAGTACTAGGATGGGTGACCTCCTGGGAAGTCCTCGTTTTGCACCCCTTTTGCACACGAAAAGCGTTTTTCTATTATTTAATTTTTATTCATTATTTTTTTTTCTCGTCGTTTATTTGGGAGCAGCACGGATGCGTAGGAGTCGAGAAAAGAAAGCTTTAAGAAAAAAAACGCCGAAAACGGTTGCCCGTGACAAATAACGGTGCCGGAGTACTGGAAGGCGAAGAGTGTTGTCAGATAAACAAATTAAAAGACCAATTCAATTGGGTCGCATCATACCAGCACTAATGCACGGGATCCAATCAGAATTCCGCAGCTACGTGCTTGGGCGAGAGTAGTACTAGGATTATGACCTCCTGGAAGTCCTCGTGTTGAACCCCTTTTGTGCGCCAAACGTTTATCTATTATTTAATTTTTTATTTATTATTTTTTTTCCGTCGTTATTTGGGAGCACGGATCGTAGGAGTCGAGAAAAGAAAACTTTAAGAAAAAAAATCTTCCAAAACAGATGTCCGGTGACAAATTACAGTCGCCGGGATTAATGGAGGTGAAGGGATTGTTGTCATATAAACAAATTAAAACACCAATTTAATTGGGTGCGATCATACCAGCACTAATCCAGCGATCCACATCAGAACTCCGCAGCTAGCTTCTTTGGGCAAGAGTAGTACTAGAATGGGTGACCTCCTGGGAAGTCCTCTTGTTGAACCCCTTTTTTGCGCCGAAAGCGTTTATCTATTATTATACTTTTTTTGTTTATTTTTTTCCGTGGTTTATTTGGGAGACGCTACGCACAGGTTAGTAAAAAAAGGCTTTAAGAAAAAAAAATCGCCTCGGAATCGATGCCCGTTGACGAACAACGGTCGCGGAAGTAATGGGAGGCTAGGGATTGTCATATAAACAATTTAAAACAAATTCATGGGTGCGATCATACCAGCACTAATGCACCGGATCCCATCAGAACTCCGCAGTTAGCGTGCTGGGCTGGCGAGAGTAGTACTAGGAGGGGTGACCTCCTGGGAGAAGTCCTCGTGTTGCACCCTTTTTGCGCCAAAAAAAGCGTTTATCATTATTTTAATTTTTTATTCATTATTTTTTTCCGTCGTTATTTGGGAGCACGGATGCGTAGGAGTCGAGAAAAAGAAAAGCTTTAAAGAAAAAAAAACGCTCCGAACCGGATGCCCGTTGACAAATTAAACGGTCGCCGGGAGTACTGGGATCGAAGGGAGTGTGTCAGATAAACAAATTAAAGACCAATTCATTGGGTGCGATCATACCAGCACTAATGCATGATCCCATCAGAATTCCCCACTAAGCGTGCTTGGGCGAAGTAGTACTAGGATTAGTGACCTCCCTGGAAGTCCTCGTGTTGACCCCTTTTGTGCGCCGAAAAGCGTTTATCTATTATTATACTTTTTTTGTTTATTTTTTTCGGTGTTTATTTGGGAGCACGACTGCGCACGGTGATTAAGAAAAGGCTTTAAGAAAAAAATCGCCGGAATCATATGCCGGGTGACGAACAACTTCGCCGAAAGAAATGGAGGCTAAGGGATTGTTGTTCATTTAAACAAATTGAACACCAATTCCATGGGTGCGATCATACCAGCACTAATGCCACCGGATCCCATTAGAACTACGCAGCTAAGGCGTTGGGCGAGAGTAGTTACTAATGGGTGACCTCCTGGGAAGTCCTCGGGTTGACCCCTTTTTGTGCCGAAAAGCGTTTATATCTATTATTATACTTTTTTTTAGTTTTTTTTTCCGTGGTTTATTTGGGGGCAAGGCTAGCCCAGGTTAAGAAAAAGGCTTTAAGAAAAAAAAATCGCCGAATCGATGCCCGGTGACGAACACAACGGTCCCGCCGAAGTAATGAGAGGGCAAGGATTGTTGTCATATAAACAAATTTGAAAACCCATTCAATGGTTGCGACATACCACACTAATGCACCGGATCCCATCAGCAACTCCGCGTTACGGTGCTTGGCAAGTAGTACTAGGATGGGTTGACCTCCTGGGAAGTCCTCTCACACCCACCTTTTTGCGCCGAAAAGCGTTTATCTATTATTTACATTTTTTTTTATTATTTTTTTTTTCGTCAGTTATTTGGGACGCTACGCACGCTGCGTAGAGTCGAAAAAGAAGCTTTAAGAAAAAAAAATCGCCGAAAAGGGGATGCCCGGGGTGACAATTAACGGTCGCCGGGGTAATGGAAGGCGAAGGGATTGTTGTCAGATAAACAAATTAAAAACCAATTCTTGGGGTCGATCATAACCAGCACAATGCACAAGTGCACCGGATCCATCAGAACCTGCGCTAAGCGTGCTTGGGCGAGAGTTAGTACTAGGATTGTGACCTCTCTGGAATCTCGTGTTGGCAACCCTTTTTTGCGCCGAAAAGCGTTTTTATCTTTAATATATCTTTTTTATTTATTTATTTTTTTCGGTGTCGTTTATTTGGGAGCACGGCTGCGTAGAGTCGAGAAAAGAAATGCTTTAAGAAAAAAAAATCGCCGAAAAAGAATGTGCCGGTGACAACATTACGGTCGCCGGAGTAATGGGAGGCGAATGGATTGTTGTCAGATAAACAAATTTAAAACACCATTCAATTGTGCGATCATACCAGCACTATGCACCGGATCCCATCAGAACTCCGCAGCTAAGCGTGCTTTGGCGAGAGTAGTACTAGGAATGGGTGACCTCCTTGGAAGTCCCTCGTGTTGACCCCTTTTTTGTCGCCGAAAGCGTTTATCATTATTATACTTTTTTGTTTTATTTTTTTCCTGTTTATGTGGAGCAGGCACGCACAGGTTAGTAAAGAAAGCTTTAAGAAAAAATCGCCGGAATCGGATGCCGGTGCGAACAACGGTCGCCGGAAGTATGGGAGCTAGGGATTGTTGTCATTAAACAAATTAACACTGATTCAATGGTGCGATCATACCAGCACTAATAAACCGGATCCCACAGAACTCCGCATTTAAGCGTCTTGGGCGAGAGTAGTACTAGATGGGTGACCCTCCGGGAAGTCCTCGTGTTGTGCAACCCCTTTTTTGCGCCGAAAAGCGTTTTCTATATTATATTTTTTTGTTTATTTTTTTTCTGTTTTATTTGGGAGCACGGTGCGTAGAGGAGTCAGAAAAGAAAGCTTTAACAAAAAAAAAAGCCGAAAACGATGCCCGGTGACAAAAACGGTCGCCGGTTGTAATGGAGGCGAAGGGATGTTTGTCAGATAAACATAAAAAAAAACCAATTCAATGGGTGCGATCAAACCAGCACTAATGGCACGGATCCCATCAGAACTCGCAGCTAAGCGTGCTTGGGCGAGAGTAGAACTAGGATTGTGACCCCTGGGAAGTCCTCGTGTTGAACCCCTTTTGTTGCGCCGAAAAGCGTTTTCTATTATTATCTTTTTTGGTTATTTTTTTTTTTCCGTGGTTATTTGGGAGCACGGCTCGCACGTGTATGAAAAGAAAGGCTTTAAGAAAAAAATCGCCGAATCGGATGCCCGGTGACGACAACGGTCGCCGGAAAATGGGAGGCTAGGGATTGTTGTCATTAAACAAATTTGACACAAATTCAATGGGTGTGCGATCATACCAGCACTAATGGCAACCGGATCCCATAGAATTCGCAGTAAGCGTGCGTTGGGAGAGTAGTACTAGGATGGGTGACCTCCATGGAAGTCCCCTCGTGTTGCACATACCTTTTTTTTTGCGCCGAAAAGCGTTTATATCTTATTATTTTAATTTTTATTTATTATTTTTTTTCGTCGTTTATATTTGGGAGCACATGGCGTAGTGAGTCGAGAAAGAAAAAGCTTTAAGAAAAAAAAAGCGCCGAATCGGATGCCGGTGACAAATTAACGTCGCCGGAGTAATGGAAGCGAGGGGTGTTGTCAATAAACAATTAAAAACTAATTCAATTGGTGCGATCATACCAGCAACTATGCACCGGATCCCATCAGAACTCCGCAGCTAAGCGGCTTGGGCGAGAGTAGTACTAGGAGGGGTGACTCCTGGGAAGTCCTCGTGTTGAACCCCTTTTTTTGCGCCGAAAAGCGTTTATCTATTTTTATACTTTTTTTGTTTATTTTTTTTCCGTGGTTTATTTGGGAGCTACTGGCTACGCACAGGTTAGTAAAGAAAGCTTAGAAAAAAAAAATCGCCGGAATCGATGCCCGGTGAGACAACAACAGTCGCCGGAAATAATGGGAGGCGAAAGGGATTGTTGTCATATAACAAATTTAACACAATTCAATGGGCGATCATAACCACTAATGCACGTCCCATCAGAAACTCCGTTAAGCGTGCTTGGGGCGAGAGTAGTACTGATGGGTGCATCCCTCCTGAAGTCCTCGTTGTTGCACCCCTTTTTTGTGCCCGAAAAGGTTTTATCTATTATGATAATTTTTTATTTTATTATTTTTTTCCGTGTTTATTAGGGAGCACAGATGCGTGAGGAGTCGAGAAAGGAAAAACTTAAGAAAAAAAAATCCCTAAACGATGCCCCGGTGACAAATTAACGGTCGCAGGGAGTAATGGAAGGGAAGGGTGTTTGTCAAAAAACAAATTAAAAGACCAATTCATGGGTGTCGATCATACCAGCACTAATGCACCGGATCCCCATCAGAACTCCGCACTAAGCGTGCTTGGGCGAGAGTAGTACTAGGATTAGTGACCTCTCTGGGAATCCCTCGGGTTGAACCCCTTTTTTGCGCCGAAAAGCGTTTATCTATTATTATACTTTTTTTTGTTTATTTTTTTTCCGTGGTTTATTTGGGAGCACGCTGCGCACGGTTACGAAAAGGCTTTAGAAAAAAAATCTCCGGAATCAGATGCCGGTGACGAACACGGTCGCCGAAAGAAATGGGAGGCTAAGGGATTGTTGTCATTAAAAACAAATTTAAAACACCAATTCATGGGGGCGATCATACCAGCATAATGCACCGGATCCATTAGAACTACCCATCTAAGCGTTATTGGGCGAGAGTAGTACTAGATGGGTTCCTCTCGGGAAGTCCTCGTTTTGAACCCCTTTTTTTGCGCCGAAAAGCGTTTATTCTATTATTATACTTTTTTTGTTTATTTTTTTTCTGGTGTTTTATTTGGGAGCACGACTACCGCACAGGTTTAAGTAAAAAAAAGGCTTTATAAAAAATCGCCGTCGTATCCCGGTGACGAACAACGGTTGTCCGGAAGTAATGGGAGGCTAAAGGGATAGTTGTCATATAAACAAATTTTGCACACAATTCAATGGTGGCGATCATACCAGCACTAATGCACTGGATCCATCAGACACTCCGCATAACGTGCTTGGGGCAGAGAGTAGTACCAGGATGGTGCCTACCTGGGAAGTCCTCGGTTGTCACCCCTTTTTGGGCCGAAAACGTTTATCTATTATTAAATTTTTATTATTATTTTTTTCGGTCGTTTATTTGGGGACACGGCTGCTAGAGTCGGAAAAGAAATGCTTTAAAAAAAAAAATCGCCAAAAAAACGGATGCCGGTGACAAATTAACGGTCGCCGGAGTAATGTCAAAGGCAAAGTGATTGTGTCAGACATAAAACAAATTAAAAACACCAATTCAATTGGGTGCGATCAACCAGCACTAATCACCCGGATCCCATCAGAACTCCGCAGCTAGCGTGCTTGGCGGAGAGTAGTACTAGGATAGTGGCCTCCAGGAAGTCGTCGTGTTGCAACCCCTTTTGTGCCGAAAAGCGTTTATCTTTTTTAATTTGTTTGTTTTATTTTTTTTCCTGTTTATTTGGGGCGACAGGTGCGAGGAGTCAAAAAGAAAAGCTTTAAGAAAAAAAAAATCGCGAAAACGGATGCCCGGTTCAAATTAGGTCGCCGGAGTATGGAGCGAAGGGATTTTGTGTCAATAAAAATTAAAAACCAATTTCAATGGGTGCGATCATACCAGCACTAATGCAGCGATTCCATCAGAACTCCGCAAGCTAAGCATGCTGGGCGAGAGTAGTACTAGATTAGTGACCTCCTTGGGAAGTCCTCGTGTTGAACCCCTTTTTGCGCCGAAAACGTTTATCTATTATTATACTTTTTTGTTTATTTTTTTTCCGTGGTTTAGTTGGGAGCACGGCTCCGCCTTGTATAAAAGAAAGGCTTTAAAGAAAAAAAATCGCCGGAATCGGATGCCCGTGACGAACAACGCGTCGCCGGAGTAATGGGAAGCGAGGGATTGTTGTCATTAAAAAAATTAAAACACCAATCAATGGGGTGCGATCACAAGCACTAATGCACCGGATCCCAACAGAATCCGTAGTTAAGCGTGCTTGGGCGAAGTAGTCTAAGATGGGTGACCTCCTGGGAAGTCCTCGTGTTGCACCCCTTTTTTGCGCCAAAGCGTTATCTATTATTAAATTTTTTATTTATTATTTTTTTTCCGTCGTTTATTTGGGGCACAGATGCGTAGGAGTCGAGAAAGAAAGAAAGTTTAAGAAAAAAAAAATCTCCTAAAACAGATGCCCGGTGACAAATTAACGGTCGCCGGAGTAATGGAGGCGAAGGATTGTTGTCATATAAAACAAATTAAAACACCAATTTAATTGGGTGGATCATACCAGCACTAATGCAGCGAATCCCATCAGAACCCGCAGCTAAGCGTTCTTGGGCGAGAGTAGTACTAAGATGGGTGACCTCCTGGGAAGTCCTCGTGTTAACCCCTTTTTTGCTCGAAAAGCGTTTATCTATATTATACCTTTTTTGTTTATTTTTTTTCCGTGTTTTTGGGAGCACGGCTGACGCACGGATAAAAAAAGCTTTAAGAAAAAAAATCGCTCGAATCAGATTGCCCGGTGACGAACAACGGTCGCCGAAAGAATGGGAGGCTAAGGGATTGTTGTCATTTTAAACAATTTGAACACATTCAATGGTGCGTCACTACCAGCACTAGCACCGGATCCCCATCAGAACCCTCCGTAAAGCGTGCTTGGGCAGAGTAGTACTAGGATGGGTGACCTGGGCACACTGAGGTCTCTGTTGCACCCCTTTTTTGGGCCCGAAAAGGTTTTATTTATATTATATTTATTTATTTATTAGTTTTTTTTCGTCGTTTATTGGGAGCACGCTGCGTAGAGTCAGAAAAGAAATGCTTTAAGAAAAAATCGCCCGACAAGGTGCCCCGGACAAATTAACGGTCGCGCGGAGTATGGAGGGCGAAGGGATTGTTTGTCAGATAAACAAATTAAAAACCATTCAATTGGGTCGATCATACCACCGCACTAACCCGGATCCCATCAGAACTCCGCAGCTAAGCTTGCTTGGGCGAGAGTAGTACTAGGATGGGTGACCTCCTGAAGTCCTCGTGTTAAACCCCTTTGTTTGCGCCGAAAAGCGTTTATATCTATATTATCTTTTTTTGTTTATTTTTTGCGTGTTTTAATTTGGGAGCACGTACGCCAGTTAATGAAAGAAAGGGTTTAAGAAAAAAAATCGCCGGAAATCGTATGCCTGGTGACGAACAACGGTCGCCGGAAGTAATGGGAGGCTAAGGATTGGTTGTCATATAAACAAACTTGAAGAACACATTCAATGGTGCGACCATACCAGCACTAATGCACCGGATCCCATCAAACTCCGCAGTAAGCGTGCTTGGCGAAGGGCTAGGATGGATGACCGTCTGGGAAGTCCTTCGTGGTTGACACCCCTTTTGGCGCCGAAAAGCGTTTATCTATTGTTTTAATTTTTTATTTTTATTTTTTTTCCGTCGGTTTATTTGGGAGCACGAGCGTTGATTCTAGAAAAGGAAAGCTTTTAAAAAAAAAAACGCCGAAATGGTCCCGGTGACAAATCACCGTTCGCCGGAAGTATGGAAGGCGAAGGAAATTGTTTGTCAGATAAACAAATTAAAGACCAATTTAATTGGGTGCGATCATACCAGCACAATGCACCGGATCCCATCGGCATAACTCCGTCAGCTACGTGCTTGGGCGAAGTAGTACTAGGATTACTGACCTCCTGGG
>PYUH01000238.1:4669917-4782610 GCA_016808085.1 Suaeda aralocaspica | reverse complement strand
AGTACAGAAAACTTGTATCTCTGCCGCAAATGTGTTCCTCCACTGGGTTAGAATATTCTCTTGTTTCACTACTTGAACAATGACTTTTGCAAAAACCCTATAAAGACACACAAACCACTAATAAAACACCATAATACTAAAACATAACAAAGAACACTTAAGATACTCCAGAAACTAATCAACAATTTAATAGATACTACTAGGAACAAGGGCATATTTGACTCTCATCATTGACATTAAATCTGGTGGTATCTTGCAGGAACGTCATTGGACATCACCTGCAGTTGCTGCAGCAGTACAGGCTGCTACAAGTGGGCCTCAATCTGATCGGCTAAAACAATCATTGAAGATTGCACCTTTACTTTTGGATGTATATTTTGCTGTAGGACTGCGTGATGTCGATGATTGTATGAGAATTCTTTCTCCTTTATTTCATCCTACTGTTGTTAAGACTTGTTGCCTGTTTTATAGAGCCTTCTCTTAAATATTATTCTTACATTTTTGGGCCAGCTTTGATCTGTGCACTAATCCCCATGCTTATGCTACGAAATGGGGCTATATTTCCTGACAAGCATTACTCTTACAAGGTAATGTGAATCTACATTTTTGGCAAGCTTAACAGTTTACTTGACAAACTCATTGTTCACTTTGCTCTTCTATTTTGTTGATGACTACTTGACTTTCTAAACTCCAATGTTAAGGAGCATTATGAATATCAACTAGTTTTATCCTATCACTATAATCTAGGTTTTCATTGTCATGACAAGGGCTTTTCTTCTTTGGTTATGATATTATATAGTTGCTACCTTTATTTAATCTTCACTAGGGTCATGAATGTGACCTGCAAATTTTGGCTGTCCTTCCATAAGGGGTTTTGTATAAACTTGTAAAAAGCAAAATTGTACAGATTATACCTAGATGTGGAGAAAATTCTATTCCCTGAGTCTAAATTATAAAATGGTGATCATTTTATGCAGATCAGAAAAAAATTATTGGAATTCATGCTTGCTTCATTTCAGCGATCGCCAAATTTTATTGCACTTCTGAAGGTACTTTATTCACTTAATATATGTGTCATGTATCATCACTGTGCTTTGTGCTGTAGGTTTAACTAATCAAATTGCATTTTATTTGCTCCAGATTAGTTTTTGGATTAAGATTTCGTGATTCTTTTAATCTTTGCAGAAGCCCATTGTGGATAGACTTGGGGAAGCTTATGATAGCCAGGAGAAGGTTGTTTACTCACTAATCAAGTTTAATTTAGTAGATTGCGAAGTATTTCTGAGATTGTATATACTTTCTTTCATAGACAGAGTTGGCTTTACAACTTTGTTGGGCTATTGGAGAGCATGGTGGTGGCGGTGAATCTCACAAAGATGCTGCTCGCGAACTTTTTGAAAGTATGGAGTTACTTTTGTATGAGAATCTCTCATCCAGGTAATTTTACTCTGCTTTGTTCCTGTTAAATCACAATTTGTTTGTGTTTGCTGACATTTTCTTCTTTCGGAAGTCGGCTTGGTCTAAGACTAGATTCTCATCTGAGCTTTAGCCGCACTTCCAGTTTGAGCACCCCTAGTACAGGCTCTGTGAAGGCTGCGCAGTCTAGACTTCTATGCTTTGTTGTAACAGCTATTGCGAAGCTTGCTACCTATCACCGTGAATTACTACCTAGGGCGCGGGTATCCTTAGGAAAGGTCAGTAGTGTTTGTATTTTATTATTTTTTTATTTTGTAATATTTAAAAAACAGAAAAAAATTCTGAAGTTTTTTGTTGGTCTTGACCATCCTACCTGAATGTTGTGGTAATTGTCTCTGTGACTAGACTTTGTCTGGATTTTTTGAAACCCTGCCATTGGATTAAATGTGGTATTTTGGAATTGATAGATTAATACTAGGCATGTTAAATTGAATGAGAACGAGGGACTGTACAATATCTCGGTGTACGGTGATATATGCTGCTCTTACCTGATTTAATTGTTATTATTATTATTATTATTATTGTTGTTGTTGTTGTTGTTGTTGTTGTTATTATTGTTATTATTATTATTGTTATTATTATTATTATTTTTAAAAATTTGTTGAAAATGAGTGTACAAGACTCTAAATAAAGGAACAAACCAAAGAAGAAAAGCAACGAAAATGGAAAATAAAGTAAGCTACAAAACACAAACTACACCACTGCTCCACGATTAGATTATTGTTGTTCTGTTACATATTTGGACAACTGGGATGTTTTGGCCCAATCTTCCAAAAACTTGATGAGACTGTACACAAGCATGTGAGCTGACCTCGGGTGGGTGGGGACTAGGGATATGGGAGCACCTCTTTGAGGTTGAAGTCAGAGAGAGTACAAAAGAGTAAGATAGAGGTTAGGATTGAGACCTGTGAGTACAACATAATCTGGAAGTGTGGAAGTTATGACCTTGGGTACTTTCTATTTTAGTGCTCCTAGAATAAGTTCATGTGTACATATCTAAGACCTTGACTCCAATGCTATGTTCTAATATGTCTGACCTGGCATCTTGAATGTTATAAAGTGAGATTTCTCTGTTCCGTCCTCTGCTCCTTTACGGGGTTTACATGTGTCACCAACTCACCACTCACTAGGCTTGCGTTCATGCCCGGCTTGGTCCCCCCATCCAAGTGTGGTCGTCATCAATAAATATTATTATCTTTAACACTATTATTAATCATATAAGTAGTTTATTACTAAGTGAAGATTAACATTTCAGGCAGCCCGTTCTCAACTACCTGATTCAAGAGTTTGTACAAGGGCTCGTGATTGTTTGGGCTTACTGAATGAGCCTGCAATATGTATGTCTGTGTTGGGATCTTCACAACATCCGAAGGGAGAGAATTATCCAGGAACTGTTAACTGGAGTGATGGTGGGACTAAAATGATTGCTCATGTCCCATTTTATATTTTGGCTGGACAAGCAGGTGTGTAGATTTATAATCCTTTGTTTACAATCAACCATGCTTTTGTGCTAGAATATATTTAACGTTTTCAGAGATGGAGAAACTCTGAGTTATGTGGCTCACCCAGACTAGTGTATTTTGGCAGGCCCCCCGTTTCATGATTTTGCATTTTCAGACATCCTTCCGAGCAGATGACAGAGATCTTCAGCTAGGAATTCAACATAATGTATGCTTATGTTTCCAGCTGGAAGTCTCCCTCATCTGGGTTGATAATGCTCTCTCTGCCAAAGTTGTTTCAGTTTTGTTTCAACCAAGTGCGCAGCCTTTTNTACCAATTGCGCAACCTTTTCATTCTTAGGGTGGTGTTGGTTGTATAGTCCCTAAGTGTTTCTCAACATCTCTGGTTTACTTTCCATAGAGGTATAATGGTACATACATATTTCTCATACCATTTTTGTCCATCTTTCACATGATATAGTTGTTTTGTATACACATGTATCTGATGATTTCAGGACTTTCTTGTATTCTGTGTGTAATCAAAGTTGTGTACGATGATCCAAGTACACCTACAAAGGCAATAGATTGCAAGATGTATAATTTCCTGTTCAGTTTGAGTACAAACAAATTTTGTATTGCTCCGTATAAAGTGTAACCCATCAATTTAGCATTTGGTGAAAACTTATACAATTACACGTGATGTTGTGGTGTTGCCTGTAGAAATGGGTGCCACCTGCTCACTACCTAAGAGCGTCCGTTATACATGACCCAAGAAAAATACCGTCACCACTCTACCATTTGCCATTATCGGTGTTGCAAGTGAAGGGTATTCTGCCCTATGCTTGGACTTGCTCTACGTGACTACGTCTTTGTCTTTGGTATTCTCATTTTGGTACTCCCCAAGAGCCCAAATTGAGACTTGAAACTCCAAGAGCACTTTCTATGTTTTTGTGTTTTGCTGAGCTGTGGGTTTAGTTTGTAGGCGTGTAGTATGGGATAAATGCTTTTCAATGTTTTCATTGTGGCTTGTAGAGTTGTGGGTATATGTTATGGGTGAGGTAGCATTTGTTACACCACGGGCAACTGCCGCATCCAACCATGTAGAAATAGGAGCAACACTATAATGACACTCATAAATGAGGCGGAACTTTTGGATACGAATAATATCACTAAGAAGCAAAACAAAATTCCAGAAAGTAAACTCCGATTCAGGATATTCATTCATGTTGATGACAGAATGCAATCCTTTATGAAGTCTAGCATCAAAATCAAGAATGGGAACAGATGCCCATAGATGTATCCATCTTCTTGACAGAACACTGGTCCCTACAGCATGTTTAGTAGGGAGAAATGATAGGATATTGCAAAGAACGTGGTTAGGCAAACCACTAATCCGGTCTATGTCTACGTCTTCTTTAGTGCTGAAATCCATGAAATCTACTATTACTGCTAAGACAACAAAAGGAGAAAGAAAAAAAATATAGTGAAAATTCAATTTCATTCCCATACATGATGTACTAGCATTATTTAATTATAATTGTAGAGACTGGGTATTGAGAAAGGGGGCAGGGGAATGCAATAAGTGCATATCTACAATGAGAAATCAGATATCTAAATGTAACTTGTGAAGTTAGGGATCAAGTTGGTTGGATTAGTCTTCCATTTTCATGCGGAAGTGAATACAGATTTAACTTTGACTAGATGACATGACAATTAAAAGACGGATTTACTTTTTCTCTACGTTACAATCTCGGGATTTTAAAAGTAACAAAGAAGTTTCTCGCTGCATTAAATGTATCTGAACAACATTTTAAAGTTCTGATCTTCACACAAAATCAAATTGTTCACTAAACCCCAAATCCTTACCCATTTCAAACGTAATACAAGAAAATAAAGAAAAGGAAGAACAATAGAACATATAAAATAAACAAACAGAGGAGGCGAGGATAAGAAAGAGCAAAATTTAAAACATGCAGATTGAAACAAAGGGCCTGCTCATAAAAAAAAAAATAATTATAGTAATCAACAAAATTGATGGAGCAAAAATTAAAACATTCAGAATTAAACAAAGGGCCTGCTCATAAAAGTAAAAATAATAAAAATAAAAATAGTTCTAGTAATCAACAAAATTTATATCCCATTTTTCTTCACTCTGATAGATCTATGGCTAACAAAAATTAAATTGGAACAATTGGAATGAAAACATACCTACATGTATTTTCAGTATGACAAGAACTCGAAGTGTAATACAGCATCTGTAAATTGGATCCTCATTCCAGCTCCATAGGTTTTCATTCCTGTACCAGAATGAGCAAATGTTTTCTTCTAAATGCTTTGGCTTAAATGAAGTGCCTGAAATTATAGTTCACAGTTTAAGTGGGCAAATGTGTAAATTCTCTGATAAAAAGAAAAAAGAAAATAAAAAAAAGGATAAAAAATGAACGAGATTAATTTCTTTGTATTAATGGATAAGATACATGTCCATAAATGTTTAAAACTTTCCAATTATACTTAGATTTTTTGACTTCATAGTATAGCTTTCGAAAAATTTCAAAATTAAATGATGCATTTAGGAAAAATTGTTAGAAACGACCTTTCATAAGGCCCATTTAGTTAAAAACAACAACTTATAATTTTTTAGCAACATGAAACCTTACACTAATTTTATTTATTACCCTCAATTTTCCACCATTGAATTCACTAAGTTTTAATGTATAAGAAGGCTTTACACTTCTATATTACTTGATAATATTTTTCACTACACATGGCATGATGACTTCCTCGAAACTTATTGAAGTCAACCTCAAAGGATAAAGTTTCATCTACCAAGCCATTTAAGGCTTTACATTGCCAAAACAATCTTGTTGTAAAAAGGTTGTTTTTGACAAACTTTTCTACTTTCATTGATAGTAAAACCAGAGCTATTTAAGAATTAAGCACGAAAGTAAAAAAAAAAAAAAAAAAGGTATGGAGTCATAAACTAACACAAGCTTTACACGAATTTGTAGGGAACGTAGCAGCTAGACCCTTGATAGGCTAACCTATAACATAATTCATTTTTTATCACTTCCTCAAACCATTGAATCATTAAACTAGCACACGCTCCATCTCCAATTTTTGTCCAACATATAAATTTGGTGACTTAAGACTAAGTTCAAATTGTAGAAAAAAAAAGGGAACAACTCAAATTAAGCAGGTAGCACACTGGATAATAAAGTTTTCAACAACAAACGTGGTTTTCAGGAAGATAGTACAAAAGAAAATATTTATATTAGACCATGGACTATCCCAACATGAACCACACTTTGCATTTGAATTTCAGAGCTAATGAAATCATGATATAAATGAGATTCAAGATTACAATTGAACTAACTTCCAACAAACATGAACCGAAGAGCGCGGTTTTTAGCACATAGCTTGTCAGCAATTTACGGAACAGTGTGTATGTAGACTATAGAATACTTGCAGAAAGACAAAACATAAGTTGTAACCCCCTTAAAAGCTATACAAAGATAGAAAAAAATTGAGAAGAAAAAAGGCAACAAACCTTTAGAATATTCAATATAACAATTAAGAGATAAAACGACATATCACAGGTGATCAAGCCACTAAAAGAGTACGCAAGATAATACAGCTTAATTAAAAATATTGTTTTCTTTTTGGGTGAACTTGAGTTCATTTTAATGATGATTAACAAGACACAAAGTTAGATTTCGAACTAAATATCCTAATGTAGATTTGTAGACTACCACCATTCCAGTTCATTAACAAGAAGCAGGACAAAAATTTGCAAAATTTCAACAGTTTTCCAGATGTTGAAGACATCTAAAGGTTGAGAAGAATAAGTACCAGCAATAATTATTTTTCTCATGATGCCCTTCACACAGTCACACCAATCTTCATCATTAATTTGAAGAGAAAAAAAAATAATGTTTACTTTTACTCAAGAAGAAAATCTCTACTAACTAGACACTATAGCTGCAACTTTATCAGTGACTATCCAGTCCTACATGAGTACAAAGAGAAAGGTTGACCAAGTTTACTAAATGTCACTTTCATCATCCAATCGGTATACTTCTCAGAGTGAGCGGACAAGATAACAAGCTTTTTAGTTCAATGTATGGACGTGGAATTATAAGCAGACCACAAACAAACAAACACAGATCATGCCTTCATATAAAATTGAACCATGAAAAGATATGAAAAATGTATCAACAAATAATCAACAGAAAACAAACAGAGCAAGAGATTCAGAAAAATAAGCCCATGTTGAAAAGGTGGGTGGGCAAATTTATATTCAGCATATCAAACTTCAGCTGAAAAAATGACATAATAAGCCATTTAATTTTGGCACCACCTTGGCACATCGTTACACAGCTTTTGGAGCAACCAAAAAACTATAAAACAAACAAGCACGTTTAACTCAAATAATCTTGCATACACACAGAGCACAACCTCAGTGTGCACCATGTCACATATAGTGACCTTAATATTAACAAAAAGGAAATTTTCGCTAGATACAGTAACTTTCTATGTTACTTGCAATCTGCTTGAAGTGTCAATGTGTCCAAGCACTGGGTATTTGACATGAATACTTTGAGCATGCTGCCCAATTTTTAAAGATTGGGCAGGTGTACAATAAATTAATGTATACCAGTTGTACTACAGAATGTTTCCATTTAACATCTTCAAACTAAAACCTTAAACTTGAAAATTGACGTAAAAAACCTACCCTTTTTGTCTTTGAGTACGTAGAAAAAGCAAGCAGCTCCTCACACTAGATTTTGCACAATTCACTACTCTAACAAGAATATATCCCAACTTCTAACAGATTAGCCCAATATGAGACAAATATCTCATACCATAAAAGTTCACTAAAACCTCGGCAGCAATGCAAGATTAATAGTTTCATCAACTATAGTACTGTTTTTACATTCCTAACATAGTTTGTAAGGTCTCTTAATGAACCTCTAGAAAACGGAGCTACCATATAGCTTTGATCTATGAACCATTTGACAAAATCAATTTCATATAGGAAAAAACAAAACAAAACAGCATGCAGCGCAGCATATTGCATAATCACTCAACGCTACAATGTAGAGGACTCTTTTAATGACCATCTCAAACATATCAAGTGTTGAAAATGACAGTAGGACTGTGAGCTCTGAAAATGACAAAATGGTGTACCAGTAGTATGCAATGTGTATTAATGTACTAGCTATGATCGTTACCACTCAAAACTCAACAAATATCAAAATTGCAAATTAGCAGACCTAGGAACACTGTCCAAAGAATAGCCAACAGGGTCCAAATCAGTGAAAAGTGTAAAGTCTGCTAACACAGTTAACTTATTAAAAAGCCATGGAAAGCCCATAGCATACAAAGAATAGAGAGGAAGCATAGCTTACATTTGTGAAGATTCAACACAAGAACTGCTTCTTGTCAATTTCCTACCAATAGCTCAAGTCACATCATAGCAAGGAAAACCAAACCCAAAATCAGTTAAAACTTCTCGCATTCAAGAGACCAATATGTGAGTTTATGGGCCTTCCAAAATTCGCTTCCATAAAAACATGATTCACTGTATAATATGTCAATCAGGATAACCTCTTTTTAAATGTCGATTCATATGCGTTTTACAGAAGTCACTAGCATCAGGCCTATATGCTCATTTAGCTGTCATTCTATTAATTGTTGAATTGTAAGCGGTTTTCCCAGCCTTTCGCAGATGACGCAACTTCACAAATGAACATGAATTCAGAATCACCAGATAGGCCATTAAAGCCATGAACCTTTGTAAACCAAAAAATCTCATTGGCAGCCTACTACCAATTATTGTAATTGAGAATGATTTAGAGCTTGGTATCAGTATATAATGGAGCAGACTGCATAGCTGATCATAAATCAAAGATGCAGATAGAAAAGTAGAAGACTTCAAACACAGAAAACTGCTGTGAAGGAAGCCCCAATATCTGATACTTTCTCCGCTGACATTTACGGTCATTAAATGCATCACCATCAATAAAGGCAGACAATAGACTGTCCTGAACCAAAGACAATATGGAAATATATAGAATATAACTATTCTCAGGATCAAACTCTGGCATCCACCTCTGAATTTCTTGTGTTCAAGATAGCCACCTTCAACAACGAAAGCAAAAGGTTATAACAATTCAACACAGTCCAAAACCACCGGCTGTATATAAAGTTTCACAGTTGGTGCCCTGTATTATAAGTCGTTACCCAAGCGTAACTATTAAATATAGGTTTTGTTATTATATATAGCATGCAGAAATAAATTCATGTTTCTCTCTTTCATCGAAAAATTGTCATTTTCTCCAACAGCTTTCCTTCTCTAACACTATGTCTTAATAACAACATAGAATGGAAAGTGAGAGGGTCCTTATCAAATTTCTGTATAATGTATGAATTATGAAGAGTTCATATAGAAAGTTATAAGTTTTGGAGGAATAGTACGGTAGACCCTTTGTTACGCATGGATTCGTCCTAAAAAGGGTGATAGATGTATCCACTCATAGATTGAAAAGCTCCCCTTAGATTATATGTCACTAATTGCAACGATTGTTTGACTCAAGAAATATTAATGCCACTATTGCGGTGAAAAATCATCATAAACTTCTCCCAATCTCCCTAAGCTCTAGTCTCAAACTCCCGAATACTGACCATTGTTAAAGTCAGCCTCCACCAACACGGCCAAGAATGTTTATGTCCTTGACAACTCATCCACTCATCTAATTAGTAGTTTTCCTATCAAATGATACTTAGATTTTAGATTTTAACACTTAAAATGATGTATAATTGTTCATTAATTTCTCCACTATTGTAAAGAATAATTTCTGCTCAATTTAGCAACTTCAAATGCCTCCATCAACAACGGTTTACGGAGCGTCCGATCATTTAGCATCAATGTACAAATCCAGGATTTAACAATTCTCTAGAGCTGAACATATTGCCCTAATTGAGATTTATCAAATGAAATTTTACATTTTCTTCAATCTAATTATACAATCAATGATTAAATGCTTTTTCATACATGATTAGGGAAAAAAAATATGAAAAATAAAAAATTCACCCTTTATAGATTACAATAAACAAAACAAATTCACATTAGATTCCAACAAAAAAAACATTAAAAATCACACAAAAAGTTCTAAATTTGGCACAAAATAAGCAAATTGGAGAAACCTAATTCAGGGATTAACGTCATAATCAAATTGAAAGTAAAAATAAACACATTAAAGGGTTTTAAATAGAAACAATAACAATTTCAACGAAATTAAAAGAATAAATAAATAATTGTATAATAATTCAATTATAGAAGAAAGAAGAAATTACCAGGAGAATTGAAGAAAGATAAAGGGATCAATTGTTATTTCCATTTTAGAAATGATTTTTGAATTTCTTTGGTACATCGTTGTGTTAAAATTGATGATAAAACAGGGTTTCGTCTCTTTTTCCCTTTTTTTTCTGTCTGATATATTTATCTGAATTGTTACGAACTTTGGTTGATATTATGATTTATGTGATACTTTATTCTTCTAAACTTTGAAGTCTGAATGTGTGAGCATCAACTGCTAATATAGTAGTCGTTTAATGAAAGGCTATTTTTGTGAAATACCGACCCAAATTAAACTAAATTAAACGACACTTTAACGGACGTTTGTTTTGAGAGATAAAAAGTAAATAACGAGGATAAAAAGGTTATATAATAATGTAGTGTTTGGTTGAGGGGACGGGAATAAATAGAGGGGATGGGGGATAAATCACCCTTTTATCCTATCGATTCTATAACTTAACTAAGGCGTTTAAGGGAGGGTTATATAAGGGGAAGGGATATGATTTAGATGGAAAAATATATAATTGCCTTTAATGAAATTGAAAGATAAGAAAGAAGAAAAGTGTTAGTATGGGTAACATAGTAAATTTATTACTTGTCCCAATATAATCTCCATGCTTACCAAATACCAATTACCAAAAATAGGAATAACACTTAGGTCATGTTCTCCCCGTCTTATTTTTACCAAAAAAAAGTTGATGAGAAAAGGGCCTAAGTTTCAAACCTTAACAAATTGTTAATGATTTCAGCAAAAATAAGTTCAGTTCAGCAAAAATAAGTTCAGATAAGTTCAGTTTAGCAAAAATAAGTTCAGATAAGCAAAAATAAGTTGACGGGAACATGCCCTTAGCGTCTGTTTACTTGGCTTAAAATCAGTTCAGTTCAACTCCAATCAGTTCATTTCAGCTCCAATTAGTTCGGTTCAGTTAGTTTAACTCTTCTTTTATTTTGCTAATTTTTATTTTTCTAATTTATTTGTTCCAAGTATTATTTATTCATAATATTATTTGTTCATAGATATATTATTTTGTTCATAAAATTTATTTTTCTTCATAATTCATAATATTTTGAGTTCATAATATGATCATTATTTTAACTTGGATTTTATTTTGTTCATAATATTTTTAGTGTGTTCATAATATATTTTTGAAACATTAATCATCATTTTATTTCCATATATATATTTATTAGTTATAATTTTCACTAAAAAAAATATTATGCAACCATAATTCAGGAAATAAAACAAATATATAAGCAAATTATCATTCACAAAAATATTATTATACCACATAAGTGAATTACAATTCACAAATATATAAAAATGTATTACTGATTTTAATTTCATAAAATATAAATTACCAATAATGAAATATGATTTTTCTTTCATAATTATTAGTTATTAATATCAACATTGTTGTTATGTCATTGCTCCATAGTTAAAAATCATTAATAATAATTAAGAGTAAAAAATCATCAATTCATAGTAAAATCATATTAATCAATAGTCATAGTGAATCCATATAAATCATATTTAAAAATCAATAATCATAGTTAATTCATAGCTAAAAATCAATTATAGTGAAAAATCATTACTCTATTAATAATCCATAGTTAAAAAAATTAATTCATACTAAAAACTCTAGGTTCAATTCAATTCAGTTCATTTCAGCTCCAGTCAGTTTATTTCTGTTCAGCTGTTTTCTGCAAATGTAAACAAGCCCTTAGAAATCCTTATCTCATGTATCAATTCCCTATCCGTATCGTTCTTCCTTATCCCACTTATTCCTATCCCTTATACCAAACGCCCCGTAAAGATAGTTTGTTTCATAAGATCCCGCATTTGTGGCTCCATAGCCAAAGAAAACAACAACAATGACAAAAATAAAAATAAAAGTCTTTTGTTTAGGGCCATAAAAAAAAGTAACTTTTGTATTATTAAGACAATCTTTTTTAATCAAAATCTTTAATAAGCTTAATATCACTATACCTAATCATCATACTTTATTTACTACATCTTGGACTGCATGGATCAATCTCAATATGCAGCAGAATAACCATTGGAAGATGATTTTCACTATTGCTATTTGGCATATTTAGAAAATGCGCAATATGGTTGTTTTTGATTGCAAAATGTTACACTTCGCTTCTGTTTTCAATCGTTCTCTTTGTGATTATTATGCTACTAACCGTGTTTTTTAGACAAACATTATAAAGCCAATGATAGAAGATCATTTGCGTCGTTGGAAACCACCTCATGAAGGTTTTTTCAAGCTCAACGTTGATGGAACTTGGAAGGGGCACTTCGTACTAGGGGGAGGGGGTATTATAAGAAGGGATGATGGGAGTTGGTTTATTATTTTTTCTGCTTGTTTCAAGGCTTATAATCCCCTTTTCTGCTGAACTATGGGCTCTTATTCATGGTTTAAAAGTTGTTTGGTCCTACAATCTTAAAATTTGGAAGTTGAGACAAATGCAAAGGCAATTATAACTATGCTGGATGTTGCCTCTAATCATTCTAATCATGAACTTCTTCACTTGTTTAATGAAGCTGCCAGCTTCATACATAAACCTTGGAAAATAACTTTGAGCCATGTTAGACGTGATGCTAATGAGGTTGCACATATCCTTGCTCAGCTCACTTATTCTATGGAGGACAACTACAAGGAATACCGGGTATGCTCTCTCACAGTCCAGCAAGCTTTCTATCTGGATCTTCAGAATGTGGGTAGTTCTTCTAACTCTAACATCCACTGATCATAGGCCTCTGGTTCTTTGGTTATTTGTTCTTCTTGTGTATGTCTTAGACTCTCTGTTATGTTGATGTTTCCTATGATTAGTCTATTAGTTGCTTTGGTTTTCTTCTTTTTTATTAGTAGTATTGAAAGGTACCTTAGTACTTGGTGCCTCGTTTGTATTAATAGATTGAATTACAAAGGAAAAATTTTGTATTCCTCTATAGCACAAAATTTTGATGTAATTACTGGACATCGGTGGTGGCTAGAGTATCATCCTTCTTCGCAACTTTATGGATGGATGATACTAATTCCCATACATAAATAAATAAGCTTCTCTTTTGTGTTAAAAAAAATGTCAAAGTAAGCCTGATGGATTTGTATTTGTAGAAACTTGCATAAGATGCAAGATGTGAAAGTTGGTGCTAGCAGCTAAAGCTTCCTTATAATTCCAATGCACTGAGTATAGAGTAGCTTCAAGTTATGGGGTCTACATTTTTCTCTCACTTGATTTTATCTGTATCATACAATATATTAAAAGGTGTTTCAGACTGCGTACGTCAATACGCCATGTAAGACCCCCCCCCCCCCCTCCCCATTTTACCTACATGTGCGTCACATGATAGGCTCTCTCCAATGTGCGTCATGTATGCAATAATTGATACAACATACCCAAAACATAATAGGATTGAAATCATGACCTATCTGATCTTTGGAATAAAATGTAAGTACACAACCATCAATCCACTTTGATTTTGTCATTTAGTTCACAATAAAATACAATAAAGTGTTTTATTACATGAGTACATGCAACTAAAAGTACTTGCACAAATATATACATCTCTAAGAAGTGTGATAAGAAATTTTTGTTATTCCTTTATACCAAGTGCCCAATAATTGTTATTTTCATCCAAGTTTTTTGTCAGAACGAACCTTTTACATTTTATTTTATTTTGCGAGAACATACCTTTTAAAAATTTTCTTGCGAGGTCACACCTTAGACTAAATTTTTTTTTGCAAAAACACACCTTTGGGGCACTTTCTGACACTAACCAAGCAATTCCAGTGTTGACTGCAGATTTTAACTATTACCACTCTCAATTCTTATTGAACAGGCTATCGCACACCTATCAAAAGTAAACCAAACAGCACTAACTAATGTAGCTAGGGAAGTAAGGATCGAATCCTCAGGGAAGCAGTTAAACTCTATTAGTTCTAAAAAGCTTAAACTGTATAAAGGGCCTTGGTCGAGAAGTACTGACTAACTAACTGACTACTGACTAATTACTAGCTAATTACTGGAAATGACGAAGAATTAAACCAATGAATTAAGCCTAGGGTCATTCGGGTCACCAAGAACAACTAATGGATTCACTAACAAAGATCGTTCAACCTCACAATTATCGTCAAATTAGGGCTCACTAATTCTCTCGAATCTAGACTCCCTCGAAACTCATCTAGCGGCTCTCGCTCATGCCTAGACTAATTTCGCCTATTATTCAGTGGTCTTATTGTGGTATTTTTACCTCTCGGCATCAAATTCAACAATTACCAGAATTACAACTAAATTTGCGCACAATTCAATTGTAAACGAAGAAACCAATAATAAGAAATTGACTACAAATTGTGGAATTGAAGCAACCTAATTTAATTAGTCCATTAATTAGTCAAGGTTTCCCTAACCCTAGAAATTAAACTACTCACTCATGATTATGAAAATTAAAGCAAGAATAGTTGTAAAATCCCTAATTGAATTCATGAAGTAATTAACAATTAAACTAATTAATATAAGCAATTAACTAAATTAATTAAACTAAAGAGACTAAAAAGCATAAATTTAACTAAAATAAAGAACAAAAACAGAAAAATTACCAAATTGGAGAAACAATTGAAGACTTGAATTGAATTGAATTGAGAATCAATGTTATGAACAAAACCCTAATTTCCCTAAATTAGTTTGAGAGAGAAAAGTGCTTAATTCTAAAACCTAAGAGAGTAATTCTAAATTATGAAAAGCATAAGTTGTTTTGCCTAGAAAGTCGTGCCTAATGTACCCAAAGTTGGGCTTACAAAGCCTAACTATGAAGAAAATAAAAAGAATTAAGAATTCCGGAGAAATCGTCTGATGCGGGCGCATAGGAGGTTTATGCGCCCGCATCAAACCTCCAGAATGCCCTCTAAAGCTGCAATCCTCTTTAAATGCGCCCGCATGTGCACCTCAGAAGTTATTTTATTTTATTTTCTTCTTATTTCTTCATGAGTTCTTTAAGACTTGTTTTCACACTTCTTGACACGCATTTCCATGCATCTTCACTCTTATCCCATCTAAGCTTTCCGGCTTCGTTCTGAGCCTCGGTTTCCGTGCCTGAAATTACAAAACATACCAAAACAGAGCATAACAACCGCAAATGATAAAAATCAACTAAAAAGCTCTAAAATTGCCGGAAATCAACCAAACTTAGCGAGACACTTCAAATTAGCTAAAGAACAGCAAATGAGCTAAAATAAAGCCAGATTAACAACCACTAGGCATAAAATTGACTCGAAACAAGGGGAAAAACACTATAAAAACCGCACATATCACTTATGATGTTTATCTTCTTCATATATCTTCATCATCTAAAAATAATCACAAATAACAATTTTCAACTCTTTCTTCCTCAATCCTTGGATTAAGGGTAAAACACGCACTTACTTAATTTAAAACCCGAAACTTGGGATTTTAATCTTCTTGTCAAATCTTCCTCCCTCATTTTCAAACCTAAAAATTCAAACTTTCTAAACTTTTCTTAAAAAAATGAAAAATCAAAAACTTCAATCAATGGTAAAAAGTTCAATAAAAGAAGCAAACTTTAATGGAGTAAGTAACCTAGAAAATTCGAACCTAAACCCTAAACCACCAAACTAGACCCAACAACCATACATAAATCACCAAACTCGATCCAACAACCACCAAATTCGAACCTAAATCCTAAACCACCAAGAGATTGCACGTCAGTGATGGTAGTGATTGTGGTGGTGGTGGATAAAGAAGATGAATAGATAAGTGATAATGACGGATGGAAAAAGAAATGTTGTATATAGAGGAGAAGAAGACCCTTAATCCAGGATTTGAGGAAGAAAGAGTTGAAGATTTGCTGTTAAGAAGAGTTCTTCAATTTGAGGAAGAAAGAGTTGAAGATAGTGACCGGACGAATGCAAATATACAAAATCAGAGTGCAACTAGTGTATTATAAGAGTCAATGTCAGAAATTCGTCGGCCAACGCCGGAAACAGGACTAAGGCGTGTCTTCACAAAAAAAAAATGTTTAAGGTATGTCTTGACAAGTAAATTTTTAAAAGATGTGTTTTCGCAAAAAAAAATAAATAAATAAATAAAAATTAAATTAAATAAAAAAAAATTTTAATATGAAATTAAAAATTAAAAGGTGTGTTCTAACAAAATTTCCTTTTCATTCTTAAAAAAAATGAAGGTTCATATTTTTTTACTACAATCTTACCATGGAAAAATAATTTTTATCAATATTACACGAGCCAAAAAATTACAAAAAAAAAAATATAAAATAAAATAAATTATAAAAAAAATTATGAATAATAACATATTTGATAATTGAGATTGACCTGAGGCATTGCCCAAACCAAATTACTAGCTTAGAGTATAAACAGTAGCTCATTTCTCTCTTGTTTTCCATGTACTTTTACTACGTCATACTCTACTTTGGTATTGTACAAAGGTATGATTGGATTTTCTTATTGAGATCTGATAGGCGCCTAACAGATAGTGATCACTAATACTATCTATGTGGGCCCCACTTGCTTTGGTTTTTTTTAATAGAAAAAATTCATAAAAATAATCCGAACTTTGGACGGTAATCTATTAAAAGACCCAACTTTCGATTATTCATTTTTGGACCGAAGTTTGAATTTTATTTTCCATTTTTGGACCTTATCAATTATTTACCTATAATATTAGGTAACGTTTATTAATTAGTAGGTAAAATGGTGTAAAGGCTAATTTTTTTAGTAGTTTTTGTTAACTTTAACTTGCTTTAGATTTTTGTCACTTTCTCTTTAAATTCACTTCTGATTCCCCTAAAAAAAATCTCTTCTGACTCACTTCTTCTCTTTCATTTTGTTCTTGGAACTTCAATTATAATTTGCAACAATGGCGTTGTCTAGTACTCAACACTTGAACAAGCAGTTCAATCTCTCCACCACCCTTAGACATCCCTACATCTCACTTAGACATTTCTACAAACACTTGGTGAGCATTCTGTATCTTCTTCATCATCACCATGAAATTCAAAGCATTCTTAATATAAAATGGTGTAACCCTGTTGAAGTGGGGAAAATCAGCACGACTACCTAACCAAAGACTACACCTTGTTCCTCTACAATCTCCTCACAAACGACGTCGTTCAATCAATTGCACAATTCAATAAAGAAGCTTATATAATTTTCCGACTACACAATCTCAAACCAAAACGATGACCGTATTGCCTTTTCGCTCGATTTATCCCTCCTTTTACGAGCTCTCCAATCTGCAGCTGCTATTTCTTCGGCTAATAATAGGCTTGCAAGAGCTTCAGAGGCCTTGGTTAATTGGTTTCGTTTATTCAACTACAAGCAAAAGAATTATACCATAGCGAGTGTGTACTACTATTGTAAAGTGAGAATAGATGCTTCCAATGATAGTACTTTCACTTTGTAAAACAATATTAGTGTTGGGAGGGTGGACAGAGAAAGAATAGTTGATGTGATAAAAGGAGTAAAAATGTTGAATAAATTAATGTGTTAAAACAATATGAAATATAGGAGTATTTAATAATGGTGGAAGAAGAATATGTGGTTTGTGGGGATTGGAGAAGATGAAACAGTTGGGTTTTTTACAAAGGGTAATTCAAGTTATACAACAATATAAGTAAGAATCAACAAAGATAAAGCAAAAGGAATTCACTAACCTTGATTATTTGCTCTAAAATGAATTACTTAAAGTATGAAACAATCCTATTAACCATTAAAACTAAACATTAAAACTTAATGAAATTTTTTTTTATTTTTTTAAGGAAAAAGAATAAAAAAACAAATAAGTTGGCTTGTTTAGCAGGTCACCGATAAATTAATCCAAAAAAGGAAAATAAGGTCCAAAGTTGGGTTCAAAAATGGAAAAAAGAAAGTTGGATCTTTTAAAAATTACCGTCCAAAATTCGGATTATTTTCATGAATTTTTCCTTTTTAATATTTCATCGGACTTTTTTGCTGTTTGGTTTTAATATGTGATCCCCTCATGTTTTCCCTATTGTTAATTATTTTACCTCATGGTCCCCAGCTGTTTTATGATTGTATTTTGAGTACTCCCTCCGTTCCCTATTTTTCTTTACATATCTTGTTTCTCTATGTTCTATATTTTTCCTTACATTACAACTTTATTAGATTTTTAACATTTTTTATTAAAATGGACCCTACATACCACCCACTAATCAAGCTTCTATTATTTGCAACTTGTTTCTCTCTTATCAATTATTACCCCAATTTGACGCCACCACTATAATTATATCATATATCAAAATGAGAGGGTGAATAGTGACCGTCAAGAATAATAGAGAACGAAGGGAATAGTTGTTTAATTGATGCTTTCTTTTTCTCTCCCTCTTTTCTACTACGTATTTGTTTTCCTTTTGAGTAGTTCAACTTTTTTTTTTTTGGTTTTTTCTACTGCTTTTGTTTCTATGTCATTCCATTATCACTTCTCCTTCAAAATTTTCATTCTTTGCTAAATCTCAAAAACCGATCTTCACTTTAAATAGTTCAGCCAAATAGTTGAACTAATATGCTTTCCATGAAATGAAATATCATATTGGTAGAAATTGACATTATATCACAATGAACTTCCAAGTTTACGTATTTTTCTTTGTTAAAAAATGGGGAATTTCTAGTTAATAAGAGTGATAAGTTTTTAGTTAACAAAAGTGGAAAATTTATAGCATCATATGATTCAAATAAGATGTAATATGATGTTCTCAATCTATGATATAATGATACTAGAAACTCGAATGATATGATATACCCTATTGATGAAAATGATGTTAATATATAAACAATTGTAATACGATGTCGTTTGGTAGTGATATGATGTACTTTGTTGGTGATATGATATTAGTCGAGGATATAACTTAAGTATGACAATATGAATTAGTCAAGGATAGCAATAGCGACCACCTACCCTCTACGTAACTTATACATTATTGGCTTACATTTAGGCTCCGTTTGGTAGAGCGTAAAACATTTTTCATGAAAAGTATTTTCCTCCATTTTCTAATTTTACATTGTTTGGTACACAAAGGAATGTAAAATCATTTTCCAAGGGAGTAAATTTTTCTTCACAATGATGGAAAACCAATTTCCTTCCAAAATGAAAGGAAAACAACTTTCCTCTCATCCCCTTATACACTCTTTCCTCACTACCTCCTTCCACCCCCTTCATTTTCCCTATTTTCATCACTTTTTTTACATGAAACAAAACAATGTAAAATTGTTTCCATGAAAATTGTTTTTCATGAAAAACTATTTTCAATGAAAATCATTTTACATTGAAAATGTTTTACACCCTACCAAACGGACCCTAAAGGTGAAGTACGAAATCTTAATATAATTTTTATATAGTAATAACATTTTTGATAAGTAAAAAATCTTATTATAATTTTGATATAGTAATAACATTTTCAATAAGTACGAAATCTTGTTATATACATTTTTTTATATACGTAATGACATAGTAATAATGTACATTATACGTAATGACATAGTAATAATTTTGATAATAATTTTTAAACAAAAAAAATGCGTTATTGGTAGTTTATATTTTATGAAATAAAAACCAGTATTACATCTCCATATTTTTTGTGAATGGCAATCCACTTATGTGGTATAATGATATGGAAAAATAATATTACTAACAAATAATATTAGGAAAAAATTAATTAGCAAAATAAAAGAGGAACTAAACTGAATTGAATTGAGTGGAGCTGAACTAAACTAAATTGAACTGATTTTAAACTAAAGTAAACAGGCCCTTAGGGCTATGTATAAGAAACTAAAAGTGGAAATAAAAAGTTAAATCAAGCATTAATTATCTCAAATAATGTGAAATTTTGCTATAAAATTTCGAATTATTTCCATTTTAAGAAATGAATTTAATACTTATCCATAGCCATTAAAGCTATGAGTATTATTTCCCTTTTTTTTAATTAGTTTGTGGCTCTCACTTCAGACATAAATTGCAACGGCTAATTGTATTCAACGGCTAGGATTATTTTGTTCCTTCCTTCTTTTTCTTCTTCTTCTTTTTGGATCTCAAACTTATATTGCAACGGACATTTTTTACTAATATATACATATTTTACTTATCTCTATAAATATTTTATTTGAAAATTACTATCTCGCCAATTTTGATAACCTTGGTAGTGTTTATTTGAAACATTTGTCAATATTAGTAGGGTTTATTATGTTGCAACAAGCCAAAAACTTTCATTAATTGGCAAATCATTTTTTCTAAAACCAATATACTCCTAATTGTAAATTACTATATCTTTTCTCTTTCACCACCAACTGCCTAATCTCCTCACCACTGACCAGTGACCACCAATCCTCTCTCTTCACTACCGAATATCAATCCAGTGCTTCTCCTTCCTTATCACCAACCATCGCTCCCGTCTCCTCTCTCATTTTCTCCCCTCCCCATTGACCATTACAACTAGCTATTGTCATCCTATCTATTTTGGCTTGTCAACTTGATGGTTTTTCTTTTTTTTTTTTTGAAAATTCGTAAAATTTTCGTAGTAAATAATGATCGAATTTACTATTACATAGTTGTTAAATTGTAGTAAATAAGCGAATTTACTACCTTATGTTTTCTAATGTTTCATATGGGGTAAATAAGCGAATATACCACCACAAATATTTTAGTAAAGGAACGAATTTGCCAAAAAATTGTCAAAAAAAGATTTTTTGCATCTTTAGACTTGTAATATTTGTGTTATTGTTTTTTATTGTTTACTAGCTAATAGTCCATAATTGATTACAAGTGACATTTTTGTTATTAGATTATTCAATTGTATAGAGACTGTGTAAAAGTTGATTAGATTAATTTATATGTTAATTTTGTTTTTAAAATTGGAAGAAATCAGCATGTCATCACCATAAGTCTATTAGGTATAAAAATGCATAATGCTACAACTCTATAAATCTGAAGAGTGGTGTAATGTAACATTGAAGTTGAGTACTCTAAATAAGTAAATAGTAATGCATCCCTAAACATGTGTGCAATAAATTTATGTATAAAAAATGTTAAAATTAAACAAAAATTTACCTATCATATAAACATGTGTATAGTATAATGAATGAAATTTATCTAAATAAAGTTATTATTTGTTTAATAATATAATTCTATTTTATGAAATAAATTATTGTACTAGCCCGTGTATTGCACGGGTTTTAAAGCTAGTAGCAATAATAAAACAAACCACTAAAACAAGTAAATAGATATAAAAAAAAATTAACGATAATATAAAGTTATATCCTCTTAATATTTTAATAACAACTTTATTAGAGAAAGAGGTTTGTTTTTAATAACACATCATTACATAAACTTAAATAGTTATATGCATATGTATATGCCCACAATAACTTAATGAATAAAGTGACTATAAATGTTTTTTATACCCAAGACTCCCTGTTTATTTTTATTTTATAACAAATACTTTCATGAAAATAATTTAAATAATGTTACATTGTTATTGTGAATAATTGACAAACTCCTTAAAACTCCACATAACTTCGCAACGAACTGACTAAGTTCATTAGTGATAAAGCTATATCTTCTACCCAGTAGATGACCCTGATGCAGATGGTTCAATTAGCCGCATGAGATCATTGCATAGAGGAATTAAAAATCAACCTGCAGTGGGCGATACCAAAAATCAAAGACACTAAAAGAAAAGTACAAGTGATTTATGAAATTAGTGTTCGTGTATATTTCCCATATAAGGATGATATAATGGAAAAGGTTGAGTTAGAAAACTACACAAATACTCTGTTAGAGAACCAACTCAACCAAAAATTATATGGTATCAACGTCAGCGTGACACAAAGGCCACATGTTCAAATCTTATCCACCCCTTCTTTCAAAAAGGTGGAATTATTAAGTACAGGTAATTGGCTTAAGCTTTTGGTTGAGATGATCCTCTAATATATTCTTTTAATACCAAAGGTAATATTTTTTTTCATCATTTCCCATTCATTAGTATTGATTATACCTGATATTGATCTACCTCCCCCTCGTTGCATATGAAACCAATTTGACAGGTAGTAGAAGCCCTTGGGAACCGTGAGAGTTCCTTTGTCTGTAAATCTCCCAAATAAAATGGCATGATGGAAAAATCTTAATACAAAGATGATATAAAGTAAAACGGAAACATTATCATTATTTCAAAAATGGTATGATTATACCTGAGATTGATCTACGTCCCCCTCTTTGCATAGAAAACCAATTCGACATGTAATGGAAGCCTTTGGGAGCAGTAATAGTTCCTTGAGAAGCTTAATGACTTCCTCTTTCTCAGCATCGATGTTACTGGCAGCAGATAGCTTTATCTCTTTCAAGGCAGCTCCATTTCTTATGAAGTATCCGATCATACCAAGACAATCTTCGCAACTATAGTCTACATACGATGCAAGCTTTATGTCAATAGATTCAAGGGACGACAACAAACACCTTGGAACATCAGGTGGTGAAATCCACTTTATACATTCTGGACGATCAGACATCAGCTTTTCACATGAGCAAGAGTAGGGCTGTTCATCACAAATGCAATGATAAATTATGTAACACCATGAATTATCAATTATACCACCACTCAAAATTACCTCTTACCATTTTTACAATCCAACTTTGACTACATTTTTTACCTACGACTTCGTGTGTATGTATATAAAAAAAAATTATACTCCCTCGATTTTAATTTACTTGCTATATTGCGGCTCTTGGATCCAATTTTTATGGAAGGCAAAAGTTACGTGGGATCACTACTTTATAGAATTATTGAAGGAAAAAAAAAGTGGGATATTAAAGAAGAAAATGAACAAAAAAGGGTAAAATAGGAAGAAAATTTGTAAGAAGATGACAAAAAATTAAGGATAAAGTTGTAAATATTTGTAGGAACCACATACCAAAAGAGAAAATGTAGCAAATAATTTGAGTTTTCTCTTTTGGGTATATGTAGCAACTAAAAAATCGGCGGCAGTAAATAAAGTAAAAAATTTTTAAAAATAAATTAATTTAATTTCAATGTATAATCTTGGAATATATTTATGGATAAAGATGAATATTGGGAGTCTTGTGAATTTAATAGAGTAACTGTGTCCTCTTTTAAACTGAATTTGACCGGACAAAAGAAAATTACTACAATACATAGTTGAAAAAAATTAAAGTACTCCCTCCGTCTCTTAATGTTTGCAATATTTAAGCTAAAAAGCTCTCATAAAAAATGAGCTCGTGTTACAAAAATTAAGGGACGGAGGTAGTAAATTGAATGCAATTAAAGTAAACCAAAATATCTCTAAAGTCTAAACTCCAAAAGAGCACAACTTAAAAAATCGAATGAGTATACGTCAGCTATTCTACATACTAACCTTGAAAAAGACTAGTGACGCCAAATTAGGTGAGCTCTTAAGCATGCCCACCAAAAATTGGAGACAACCTGCACGAACACTCAGCTTCAAGCAAGTCAAATGATTAAAACAAAGTTGATTGGTGTGGATGGCTGTTTGGACAGTCTGCAACAACAGAAATAATCATAATCAATCTAACCAAAAAGTTTAAAAAAAAAATCACACAATTAGAAGAAGACGTTACTCCCTGCGTCCTTTAATATTTGCAACATTAGAGCTAAATCTCACTAAAAGTGGACCCATGTTGTAAAAATTAAAGGACGGAGATAGTATTAGAAAAAGGCTTACTTGAGTAATATTATGACTGCCTATAAGACGCATAGTCTTAGTATCAATGACGGCCTGCAGAATAGGTAATGATACATCAACGGAGGAAATGTCGACATTGATTATGCATGGCATTGGAGTGTAAGTCTCAGGATAGTGTTTCCCAAAGCACTTAAAAGAAAAATGTTGAAGAGATGGTGCATTAACAAGCATAGAGGGGAGTTGTGTTTGGCTTTGTCCAAGATTTAAAGCTAAAAACTTTAAAGTAGAAGACTCAATGTGCACATCATGCCATTGACACCAATTGGCATGTAACTCCTCAAGGACCGGACAAGAAGCTAGCAGTCTACTCATTGAGACGGGACATTCAAATGATACTTCCCAGAGACAGAGGATTTTAAGGTGTGTAAATTGAGCAACGAGGATTGGAAACTCCGTGATTGGTCCACTTATTATCCTCAATTGTACGGGTTGAACTTGAGTAAGAAACACAAATAGCAACTTGGTGAGAGCTTGGCATCGTAGGAGGGAAAATGAATCAAACTCTAAATCAACCTGTTCAATGGAGCGTTCTTTCAAGTTGGTAATCCATGATTTTACATGGTCATGGTCAGACGAAAAGAGATGAGAAAATCTGAATTTTTTCAAGGATGAAAAGTTGTTCATGTTCAAAATCCTACTCACAAAGCTTGTAAAACGATGACCATTCTTCGTCATCGATTCTAAAGATTCTTCATAAAAGTCAATAACAGGAATTTCCAACCAAACATTTTTCCATCTCTTAGACAACACACTTGTCTTCACAGCTTGTTTGGTACTGAGAAATGAAAGGATATGGCTGAGAAGACCATCTTCCAGCGAGCTGATGTGATCTTCCTCATCAACGCTATTGTTAATTTCAACAACTTTTTGGCATTTCAAAGGGGTGAAATCATCCATAACCTTGACCTTCAAGATTGAAATCCAAAAACAGTCAATAAACTTATTAACAACAACAACAACAATAATAATAACTAATAAAATAAAAATAAAAGAGCATTCCAAGTTTTAATCTTCGACTAAATGCTCGAATTTTTATTATTTATAAAAACATTGGGCAATTATAGATTTATAATTGAAAAATATGATATATTAATTATTGAGAGAATAATACAATTAGTAATTATAATTTCAAAATGGAGGAATATAGATCAAAGTTATTATTTTTCATTTAAGAATAATAAGAGTATCTCCAATAATTGAAAGAAAGGACTCTCTTGCAAATAAAAAACTCTCAAGCTACAACTCCAACCATTGTAGAGCAAAAAACCTTGTAGCTTTGTTTAGCTACAAAGTTTTGGGCCCCACAAATTATATTTTATATTTTCCTCTCTTCTTTCAATTAAATATTAATTAAAATAATTTATTTAAGGTCATTTTTAACCTAAAAAGGTTGTAGCTTATTATTGTAGAAAGTTGTAGCTTGCAAACCTTGTAACTTAGAAATATGATGTGACAACAAAACTACAAGGATTTAGGATTGTAGCTCACCATTGGAGATGCTCTAACAACTTTATAAGAGTAGTTAATAAAATAAACGGGCATGAGAAAAAAAAAACAACAAATAAATAATACACAATGAGGTTGAAAGGGAAATTATAAGAAAATTTTCGAGATAAATTTACTAAATTAACCTCACCATGTGTTTTTTAATGACTTAAAACTCATTCATTTTGATTTGAAAGCATATACCTGTGACTTTTAAAAAAAAAAAAAATTGTGACTTGATACTTATCACTTATGTGTAGTGACTTTATTAAAAATGAGACTTGAAAAGTATATATTGTGACTTGAAATTGAACGCTATAACGTAATAAGTTATTGAGATAAATTTATCTAAATTAATCTCGATGATTTTTTTAAACGCTCTCGGTTGAGAGGGAAAATTAAATTCAGTTGTTATTGCTTTACTAGAAGTTATAGATAGATATACCAGGACACAAAGTGCTACTATATCAAGGTACTAGATTAGCTCAGTGTGGTGCAATGTATTGATAATAACATACTCCCTCTATTTCAATCTATTCTTTACGTTTTGACTATGGATAATATTCACAAATCACTCTTTGACCATTGTTTGCACTTTATATAAAAGTAACAACATATTCGTATGGTCGGGTTCTTATTTGATTCGTCTTGATTATAGTTTTACAAATACAAAATTAAAGATATAAGTGTTACAAAATTCACATTAGCACACGTGTAAAAGGAAACATAAAAAATAAAATAAAATGGAGGGAGTATAGTTGATACAAAATGAAACTAAATTTTTCATACTCCATGTTTGTGTCAGATATGATGATGTGTATAAATCAATAATCAATTAATCATCAACATATAAATAAATACTACACTAAAACACAAGTCACTTAATGTGGAGTTGACGTTTGTCATTTTCTCATTGACTTGTGATTTTGGATTTTTCATCAAAATTTAAATATATATATATATATATATATATAATATCTAATTATATTGGAATATATATATATTAATATAATTTGATTTACCTTCCTATTTTATTCCTATTTCAATTATTTGAATATCTAAAATAAAATAATTTTTTGTCTACAATTACATAAGAATTAATGTACGAAGTAAAACTACTAATTTGTATATTTATATTTTATAAAGTAATGAAGACTGATTTTATGTTATTGAGCTCAAATTATGTATAGTACGTAATACTATTACTCAATATACTATATGTATTTAAGGAAAAACATTTCCAAAACTTTAAATGGCATAATTTTTATAGTTATGATAAGGTCATTAGACATTCCTTGAGACGACGTTGGAGAGAAGATCTTAATCAATTAAATAATTATAGAATTTACAAGTGGTGGACATATAAATAAGGTTCATTATAATAAATAAAACTGATCACCGTGAATGCAATAATATAATTCTCACAAAGTAGTTAATAAAAAAATATATTATTATTATTATTATGCACACACTATAACAAAGTATATATTAAGCACGCACTATAGGATCAAATAATTGCTAAATTTGGGATTACTAATTCATACATTTGGGGTTACCAACTAGTGAATTTGGGGTTACTTATTGCTGAATTTGGGGTTACCAACCCCGTACACATAAATTAGTAACCCAAAAAATAATGACTATGTAGTCAACAGCTCTAAGAAATTAACTAATTAGTAATAAAAATCATCTTATGAACGCATAATATTATTAATACAATAATATTACCTAAATTTCATGAAAGTAACTTATAATATTCACAATGACCAACAAATTTTTTAGAAAACAACTAACTTTTGATTAAAAAAACACTAATCGATTCAATAAATAGATTCAAATTACGCCACTATAGTTTCAAGTTAATGAATCAATAAGTATCAAGCATTAAACTCAAAGAATAAAAATGAAAAAGAAGAAAATTGTAGCAAAAACGAAAGACAAAAAATAATGAAGAAACTAGTATACTAGAACAAAAGTGAAGAAAAGAGAGAGAATGAAGAAATTAGCATATCGTAACAAGAATTTTGTGAAATAATAAAGGTGAAGAAGTGAAATAGCGTGAAATGAGTTTTAAGAAAGAAACCAAATATTTAAAATAAATAAAATATAAAGAACCATAAACTAAAGATGATTGGGCTCAAAATAAAGTCCAATGTTATATGAACCAGTTACGCCATTACTTAATGGTGTGGCATGCCACCACACATATGACTTAATCATTTTAATTTGACATTTTATATTGGGTAGGGAAAAATAGATTTTTTTTTTATAATTATTTTGTTAATTTTAGTTATGTTTCCTATCTTATATATGCAAAATTTTAAAAACAAGTAATCAATTAATCATGCATGAGATTTCAATTTTTTAAAGGAAAAATTCATAAATATAATTGCAACTATGGGCGTTCACCTAATAAAAGACCGAACTTTGATTAATCCAAAAATCCACCCAACTTTCATGCCCATTTTCCAATTTTGGACCCTCTTAAATTTTAACTTGTAAAATCAAGTAAATCTTGCTAATTATCCAGTTTTTACTTAAGCAAGACCACTCGAAACCACCACCACAACCATCCCTTCCACCCGAATCCTCCAAATGTTAAGAGAAACCGGATAATTAACAAGATTTACTTAATTTTACAAGTTAAAATTTATGAGGGTCCAAAATTGGAAAATGGGCATGAAAATTGGGTCCATTTTTGGATTAATCAAAGTTCGGTATTTTATTAGGTGAACGCCCATAGTTGGGATTATATTTATGAATTTTTCCTATTTTAAAGGTGACTACTATTGCATTAGATTGTAATATTTTAAATATAAATCTATGGCACGGGATTTCAATAGCTCAAGTTATTATTACTATAAGAGATCTTAATATTTCTGGTTTATTATTATAATTGTTGCATATGATCTCTATATTATAAAGTTGACTGCTATAGCACGACAATTTAATAATTTAAATATAAAACTAGCGTATGGGATACCAATAGTTTACAGAAACACTATATTGTAAGGGTGACAATATTAGTATAGAAGTTATTTAAATATATAGTACATGATATCTCATATTTATAAATGAGAATAAGTTTAAACATTTTGTTATTTCACCAATTTAAACGAAATAGTATTGATATTTTGGATGATTTTAGTAGATATTAATATTTTTATGAGTACAATAAAAATATTTTGCTGTAATTATATTATTAATTAATTTTTTATATCTTAATTCCTAATTTAGTATTGGACAGTCAAGGCGTGCATCGCACGGACAATATACTAGTTAGTTATACTAAAGCACAAGCAACCCGATGAGAGACATGCATGCATTTGTTACTCTCTCGTTGGCTTGTGTTTTAGTATTTTATATATTAAATTACAAAAATATAATTTACTCATATTATACTATGCTAAAAGATACGAAATCTATCTATATTATAATGTATACTTATAAAGATGACATAATTTTTGTAGAGTACAAGGCTTATGAANATTTGTAGAGTACAAGGCTTATGAACGGATAGCTAGCGAGGATTTTTGAGTGACGATATTGATATTTTTTTTAATTTTTGCCCCTAATGTTATTGGTAATATGGAGTATTTTAGTTTAGTGGTTTTAAGTCATTTTGTTTAACTAATTTACTACTATATTGTACGAGAACTAAAATTAATACTTTGTATATTCCTTTTTATGAAAATAAAATAACATTCGGCTGATCTCTTAATGTAATTACTTTGTATATTCCTTTTTTATTAAGCAAATAAAAGACCGGTTATTCAATGGTTACACGGGATTTTAATAGTCCAAATATAAAACTATTGGACGGGATAGCAAGTATTTTGAAAAGATAATATTGAGATATTATTACTATTATTAATAATAAGAATTTTAGCTTTTGCCCTTAATGTTATTGGCAATACAGAGTATTTTAGAAAAGTGGTTTCATGTCATTTTGTTTAAATATACTACTATTGTACAAGAACTAAGACCCTATCCTTTTGGACTGAAATACTTAACACTCCAATTCAGTTCATTCAGCTTTATTCAGTTCACTTATAATTACTATTTCAATCAACTTCAGTTCAATCCAACTTCATTCAATTCAGTTCAGTTACGTTCCAACGCAAAAGAATAGGGCCTAATGTTATTACTTTGTATATTTCTTTTTTTATAATAAAGAAAATGATCTGTTTTTTTTTTCTTTCGTAATTTCATAATTTTTCATTGATTTCTATAACGAACATTATTTCTGTAAATAATATTGTGCATAATTTTTGTAAAGAGCACAACGCCCGTGAATGGCTAATTAGAGAAGATATTGATCAATTATTGTACAAGGTATTTAAAATGAATAAACTACAAGCAAATAAAGTAGTCCCTCCCCTACTAATGTTATTGGTAATATTTAGTAAAGTGGTTCATGTCATTTTAATGCATATTCCTTATTTATATAATAAAATAAATTTCTTATTTTTTAATAGTTTAAGGAGATTTGAATAATATAAAACTATTGTATATGATGACAATAGTTATAACTATAAAAAGATAATATAGAGATGTAATTAATAATAAGAATTTTAGTAACATTTAGAAATATTCAACAATATTATTACAAGCGATTTTAATAGTCTGAGAATAAACTATTGCACAAGATTCCAATAGGTTTAAAAAGATAATAATCAAACGTAATAAATTATAAAAATTTAATAATATTAAAAAATCACCAACAATATTTTTGCATATGATTTTAATAGGTCAAATATTAAACTTTTACATAAAAATCACAATGATTATATATAATAGTAACCATTTCAGTAGAAAGTGCATTGCACATATATATATATTTAAGTTTTTTGTTTTTCTTAATCTATTGGTGACAATGAATTTTTATTTTAGTTTTAGTAATAATTGACCAATTGTTGTCATATCATTTAGTTGAAATTGCATGATTGCAATATAATGTTGATTTTACAACTTATGTACTATATACGAAAAAGGATTAAAAAAAATTAATAATTTTGTCATAATACTTATGAAGTATTTTTTTTGCATCATGTGCACATTTTGAAAAATCAAGTGACTAATGATAACAAAAATTATTTGAATTCATATTTTAGATATTTTAGTAAAATAATGTCATATCAATTTCGTTAATATTGCCTGAAATCTCAATAGTTCAAGTTGATTATTATAATACGGGTCTCAATTTTTTATATGTACGATATTGCATTGGATTCTAATATTTTAAAGCTGGTTACTATTGCACATGATTGAATAATAAAGTATAAAACTATCACACGTGATCTCAATATAATTCAAATTTATTATCATCGATCAGATTCCAAGTGTATGATTATTGCACGGGATCTCAGTGTTTTAAAGTTCAACTATTGTTGCAAGGGATTTTAATAGTTTAAATAAAAAACTATTATACTTGATACCAACAATTAACAAAAAAAAAAAAAAAAACTATTGTATAACAAATCACAATGATGATAATAAAGGCTATTTAATAAAAAAGGCATAAAATCTCATACGGAGTATTTGAAAATGAGAACAACTTTGATTATTTTATTATTTCACTAATATAAATCAAATAATATTAATATTTTTGTTAATTTTAATAGATATTGATTTTTTTTTTTCAGAATATTAAATTTAGTTTGCAAAAACTATTAAACGATACAAATTATTTATTATATATTTATCGCTAGTTTATTATATATTTTCAAACCCGTGCATACTAGTTGATATCAATGACTAAAGGTATATATATGTTAGAATGAATTTTAAAATCATACAAAAAAAATTAATACTCCAGGCGGTAATAGTTAAGAAATGAATTTAATTTATAAAGAGATTTATGTATCTAGTAGGAAAAAGGACAAAAATTAGTCACAAAGAAAGATGATACTTCTTCCTCTTCCAAATATTTCAAATTTTTCAATATTAAATGTTATGCTCAACAACAATAAGTTAGGATGAACTCAGCAAAAAAAGGTAAAATAAATAATAAAAAAAAAACAGTTTCAATGTTTAATAAATTGTTAATGCTATTTCAACAAAAATAAGTTTAATTCAGTAAAAATAAGTTTAGTTTAGTATAAATAATTTTAGATCTGTAATAATTAATTCAATTTAGCAAAAATAATTTCATATTAGTAAAAAAAAAAGGTTGGCGTGCAGAGGGTCTAAGTGTAATTAACCAAACTAAAATGTACTGACTGAGCTAAACTATTTTTTTTTTCACTTTTTACCATCCAAATAATGCATTAGTTATAAATGCTTAGTGAAGAAAACACCATGTAGTCTAATTTAATAATTATCTATATATGTATAGGTGGAGATCCTATAAGAACCCTTCTTATATGAGATTCGTAAGAACTACGTTATAAAGGTCATATTTACTACTTTTTTAAAAAAATTTCATTTAACGTTGTTATCATTTATTTATACTAATATATCTATAAATATATTTTTGTTTAAAATTCACATTTATATTTTTTATTTTTAATTAAATAATTTATTTGTTTATTTAAAAGAAAAATTTAATCGACATAGATAAATAAGTAAAGAAACACATTCAAAATTGAGATTCAAACACATAATCGACATCCAATCAGAAAATTAAAGTGTAATAATTGAACTTTTAAGGCAAAATCACACAAATATATACATTGGAGATTCGTTGATGAGTAGAACTGAAAGCAAGTGGAGTAAATCAAGAAATACCTTACTTGAAAGATTTCGTCGTCGCTAGTCACCGATGTCAACGCTGCTACCTTAGTGTTCAAATCGATTGGGGATTTTAGATTTTAGGTTTTTGAGAGTTGCACCGCCGCAGTTTTTTAGAATACGGGTTTTAATATTTGTTTTTAGGTTTTTGAGAGGAGAGAGAAATAAAAGGAAAGATGAGATATATGATGTTTTTTTTTGTAGGGGAAGATGTATAACGTGACTTGTGACTTGTGACTTTGTGAGGTAGAGGAGAGAAAAGTAACATTATAACCGTTACACAAATAGAATATAATATTAAAATATTAAAAAATAAAAAAAAAACAGTAATAAATAAATAGTACCCTGTAATAAATTAAAATAACAAATTAAATTTAAAAAAATAAAAATAAACTATATATTCAATATTAATACAAACATAAACTAAAAATATTTCAGCTAACTTAAATTTAGTTCAGTACATTTCAGTTTAATGTCTTTTAGTTCAGTTAAGTTAAGCTCACTTAAGGATTACTTCGGTTAAGTTAANAAGTTAAGCTCACTTAAGGATTACTTCGGTTCAGTCAAAATAAACTCAAAAAACAGGGCCTAAATACAAATACTTTTATGAGTGGACTTGCTACTTTTTAAAAAAAAATTCACTTAAAGTTTTTATCACTTATTTATACTAATATATTTATAAAAATATTTTAGTTTAAAATTTAGATTTATATTTTGTATTTTTTATTTTAAATTTTTTGTTGTTTTTATTTTTATTTTTAATCGACATATATAAATAAGTAAAGAAAAACACTCAAAATTGAGATTCAAACAAGTAATCGACATTTGATCAGACAATTATAGTGAAATAATTGAACTTTTAATGCAAAATTACACAAATATATATACATTGGAGATTCGTCGATGAGTAGAATTGAAAGTGGAGTAAATCAAGAAATACCTTACTCGGAAGACTTCGTCGTTGCTAGTCACCGATGTCGACGTTGATACCTTAGTGTTCAGATCGATTGGGGATTTTAAATTTTTAGGTTTTTGAGAGTTGCGCCGCTGCGGTTTTCTGAATAGAGGTTTTAATATGTGTTTTTAAGTTTTTGAGAGGAGAGAGAAATAAATGGAGCAGTTGAGATATATAATGTATTATTATTATTATCATTATTATTATTATTATTATTATTATTATTATTATAGAGGAAGATGTATAACGTGACTTGTGACTTTGTGAAGAAGAGGTGACAAAAATAACATTAAAAGCATTACACAAAGAAAATAAAATAAAATATTAAAAAAATAATAAATAATGCTATGTAATAAATTAAAATCACAAATTAAATTTAAAAAATTTAAAAAATTATATATTCAATATTAATATAAACATATACTAAAAATATTTCTGCTAACTTAAATTCAATTAAGTACATTTCAATTTAATGTCTTTTAATTCAGTTAAGATAAGCTTGTTTACGGATCACTTGGTTAAGTTAAAATTAAATTCTATTCAGCCAAAATAATCCCAAAATACAGGGCCTTAATGCAAGTACTTTTATGAGTGGACTTACTACTTTTTAAAAAGTTTTTCACTTAAAGTTGTTATCACTTATTTATGTTTATATATTTATAAATATCTTTTTGTTTAAAATTCAGATTTATATTATGCATTTTTTATGTTTGAATTTTTTTTATTTTAATCGACATGTATAATTAAGTAAAGAAAGACATTCAAAATTGAGATTCAAACACATAATCGACATTCGATCAAACAATTAAAGCGAAATAATTGAGCTTTTAAGGCAAAATCACACAAACATATATACGTTGGAGATTCATTGATGAGTAGAATTGAAAGTGGATTATATCAAGAAATACCTTACTTGGAAGACTTCATCGTTGTTAGTCACCGATGTCGACGCTGCTACCTTAGTGTTCAGATCAATTGGGGTTTTAAATTTGTAGGTTTTTGAGAGTCGCGCCGTCGTGGTTTTCAGAATAGGGGTGTTAATATGTGTTTTTAGGTTTTTGAGAGGAGAGAGAAATAAAGGGGAAGATGAGATATATAATGGGGTTTTTTTTTAGGAGAAGATGTATAACGTGACTTGTGACTTTGTGAGGTAGAGGTGAGAAAAATAACATTATAACCATTACACAAATAAAATAAAATATTAAAAAGATAATAAATAAATAATACTCTGTAATAAATTAATTTGATATAAACATGACTAAATAATCCTTCAAACAAAATAAGCAAGAATGTAATCAGACAAAAAAGAACTAGTCTACAAATCATCATTCCTCAAAATTGACAGTTTAACACCATCTCCCTATTGATTACATTTTTTTAAAAGAACAACACGTTAGGCAACACAAATGCATTTGAGGTTTGTGGGAGAGGTTTACCATGCTTATAAAGGGCATATAATTTTTGAAAAATCGATTATACACCCGGATGCATATAAGATATGCACTCGTATTTTTGCGGATAAAACATTAGGTCAATTTTATTAAACAACAAGAGAAAATTAATCAATTTTGAAACAGATAAAACATCAGGCTTATTTTATGAAACAACAAGCGTATAAAATAAAAGAATAGTTTATAAACACTAAGAGGATATAAATCTATTCTGAAACGAATAAAACATTAGGTTTGTTTTATAAAACAACAAGTGAATAAAACAATAGACAAATTTTAGATAAAATCCATCCGTTGTGGAACGCGTAGAACATCAGACTTGTTTTATAAAAACAAGCGAATAAAACAACATGCTAATTTATAAAACAATGAGAAGAAATCGACTAATTTTGAAACCGATAAAACATCAAATTTGTTATCTAAAACGAAAATCAGATAAATCACTAGACTAATTTAATAACACAATAAGAAGGAAACGATCATTATTTTATAAAAATGACCGATTATTTTATCCGATGAAAAAAAAAACAGAGATATTTTTTCTAGATATACATCCGAATGTACAGTCCCCTGTTAGTAATTTCTCACCACCACCAACAAAACCCAAAACAAACCTTATTTTCTCCCATTTAAAAAAAAAGTGATAAAAATGGAAGACAATGATAGAAACTGGGATTTTTATCTACGAACACTTTCAGCAAGTGCAAGAGACTCAACTCCTCCATCCTCTGATCCTTCACTTCTTCAATCCGTAATTATTCTAGGGTTTTTCATTTCCTCTAATTTTGACTCAATCATTCAATTAATTATAATCAATTGATGAATTTGTGATTGAATTTTGTTGCACAGGTGAAGAAATTATGCGAGCTTTGTAAAGCTGAGAAGTCTGATAATTTAGTTGCTAGGGTTTATCCTTCGATTAGTCGTCTTTTTCATCGTTCTATTGCTTCGATTCCTCAGTCTCGCTCTTCTCATGGCATTCTTTTATTGGTATGTTTGAATTTTTTTGGAAGTATTTTAAATTTGTTGATTATTTCTTAGTTTTTAATTAGTTTTTGCTGTTAATTCGAAGCAATGATTGTTAATTACTGTTGCACATAAATTGCATTTTTGCTAGAAATTTTTTAGATGTAGTGTATTTGAATTAATGTATATAAACATTTAATTGAATGTTTTTTTTTTCCTAAGGTCAACATGTTATATTGATGTTTGGACTCATTACGACTTACGAGTGATTGAATGTTGGTGATAGAATCAAATGCAGTTTTTTCTGTTTATTGTTGGAATGTAGAGAATTAGAGATGATTGTGTGTTTTTATAAACTTGCTTATGGTGAATTTTCGGTCGTGTTTGGTTAGACGGAAAATTAATTTACATTGGAGAAATACTGTTTAAATTTAGGTTCTCTTTGTTAGTTGAAAAGGGAAAAAAAAAGGCTAAGAAAGGAGGGAACATCAAAATGGAGTGGGAAGTATGGTTACGAGTAGTGTTACCTAGTTTGCTAGTATGCCTTCCGGTATGGGTATGTAAATTTTTTAGAGGAAAAATTGATGGGAATAATCCTAACTTTCACGGGTCTGCTCACTGGTCTTCTCAAATAGTTCCAATTACCGGTTACCTGTTGTACTAGTTGTAAAGTTTGAGGGTTTTGATTTGCAAACTAAACTTCATGCTTTTTTCCTCAATTCCTGCATTATCTGATTAACTTTCAAGCCGCAAATCACTTCACTTCCACTCAGTTCACTCCTTCAAGCCTTTGACCATCGATTCATCACCTTCATTAGCCAATTCATCCTCAGCTCTGCCGCCCCATTGTCACCCCCAATCCACCCATAACTCGACTTACAATATTACCCCAGTTCCACCACTATTGTCACGAAAAAAAAAAAAAAGTTTATATTAGCAGTTTTACACCGCATATGTTAATGAAAAAAAAGAGAAATTCTGCATTTGGTCGATCTAGTCACCAGATTTTTGTAAACTCCTCCAAAATCAGGAAAAAAAAAAGAAAGCAAAAGTGTAAATTATTCAATGCTCATTAGCAGATATACTCTGTAGCAAAACCCCTTGCTCTTGCCTTATCATCATTTTCTCACCTCTTTCTTTATTGTGAATCCTCATCATCCGAAATTCATAACCCAAAAGACAATTCAACAGATGGAACGCTGAAAACTGATTAACTAAAATAAAATTGTTGTTCAACCTTTTTGGTCGATTAGGTGAAATTAAACCAGGCAAAAATGCAAAAACAAAGTGTAGTTACAAACAAGTTAAGCTACGAGATATTCTTAATTTTACGATGATTGCAGTGGTTAAGTAGAGTTGGGTGGTGGGGCAATGGCAGTGGTGGACTAGTGGTAGCGAAAGGATTGATAGTGGTATGGGTTAGGGGTGATGTGATGAGGTGGTGCAGTGGTGTGGTGTGGTTTGTTCAGTAAATGGTGCTGTGGTTTTAAATTAACGAAGTAATAAAAAATTTGATTAATTAAGTGACAACCAATAAGAATGTAACACACTAACACTTGTCCCATTAACCTAGAAAAACCTGTTGTAACTTACAATTAAAATTTGTGCATTTGGGGAATATTTGGCACAACTATAAATTATTTGGATTACTTTAAGTTTGGATTATTTTGAGCAGACCGGTGAAAGTTGGAACTTTTCACATCAATATTTTTTTTATATTCTAAAATTGAATCTAAAGTTGACAATTTGCTAGTATGATTTGTTCCTTTTTAGGGGTGAAAGAAGAATTAGTAACTTTGGATAGATGGGATGAGAGAGGGTGGTGAAGAAAAAGGGCAGAAAATGTGACACACCTTTCTTAATAAAGCAAGTTGTTTTTCTGTCTCCCGGAGGTTTACTTTCTGCCCATGAAAATACTATTTTATATCCTTTTCAAACCAAATAACGGATAATGGGTAGAAATGTTTTGCCTAACACAATACTCTTGGACTATGTTCTATCGAGTTGTATAATTTACGTAGCCTTATCCCACATTCCCACACCCTTGGCAATCAAAGAGTTGTTTCAGAAACCTTCGAGACAGATTACTTTGGGGCAAACTAGGAGGAATTTATTCTTGTAAGTTTAATATGCATAATGGCCTTGGTAGAAGTGATTGTGGTAAGAAACTGGGAAAGCCATTTTTGTGGAACATCCAAACTGATGCCTTTTGTAGATCAATGGCCAAACACACCTTAATATATGGATAAATGTTTCAACTCTAGTAGTATGGCTGCATAGCAATGTGCCAATTATTTAATAGTTTGATATGCTTTTAACTTGGATTGGAAGTTCATTAGTTGTTGAAATCTTAGAGTTTACCGGTGGTTCTTTTATGTAAGAATGAACAAATTGAATTGGCTAACGTAGATAGTACTAATTGCTTGCAATATTTTGTTTCTTAACAGGCCATTCTCCAATTTTTCTTGGACTTTGGAGAATCTGTTCTTCATGATGCAGATACTAGTCTGAGGGCATTCTTTCGTTCTTGCTTGAGCAGGTGATACTATTTTCTCCTTTATTTTTAGCAGCCATAGCATTGACAATCTCAGATCTTTCAATGTTGGATAATCCTTGTCCATAAACTTTTTTGTTCTTGTTATGAAATGTCTCAATTCTCAACTTTTATTTTGGTCTTAGCGATTTACCTTAGTAAGCAACATGAGTTTGAAAATAAAGTGTTGAATCTTGCCCATGCCCTTTATCTTTCCCTCCTTTCTCTTCTACAATAAATCTTGAGTGTCACAAGTTCGTGAGGTATTATTGGCAGGACTGATCGTGCTAATGGTATGTTTGCATTTTTCAGTAAGTTTTGGTTTTCAAAAATTCTTATGTAACCTATTGTTTAGAGAGACTTAAGGGATGAGGAGTCTTGCAAACTACACATAAATATGCACAATAACGGGAAGTCGGGAACATAATTCAAGTATAATCAATAATAGAATTAGCAACTAATTGTGTTTATGTCTTAAACGGTTAAACCCCTCATAGACACTAGAGAAATAACCCCGGTCCCAATTTTCAAAGATGAAACATTTCCCTTAATATATTGTGAGTACAATGGTAACCACTACTAAAATAATACTCCTATTACATAGAATGCATTTTAGGATAACGATACAAAATAGAATAGGCAAAATATTTCAGTTTTGTTTGGAATAGATTACTAAACAGTTTTCTCAGTTTTTCTTTCCAGTGTATTTACATTTTGAATTTTCTCCAACAGAATAGCCTTTCCATTACTCAATCAATCAATCACAACCTTAATCCCAAAAAATTGGGGTCGGCTACATGAACCAAAATTAATCATTCCATGGAGCATCCACATAAATTTTCCTCCTCCATCCCCTGCGATCGATCGAAAACCTTATTCTCTTGTAAATCTAAAAGCTTCATATCCTTTTTAACCCCTTCCCACCAAGTCATTTTCGGTCTTCTCCTACCTCGTTTGAGATTTCCATGATCCCACCCTTCCACTCGTCGCACCGGGGCTCCCTCAGGTCTCCGTCTCACATGACCGAACCAACGCAAATGATTCTCCCTTAATTTGCTTGCTATGTCTGCAACCCCAACTTTTCGACATATTACTTCATTTCTGATTCTATCCCTTAAAGAATAGCCTTTCCACTACTCTAAAAAAAAAAAACCAAAATTTTTCCCCCTTTTCTTTTGGTTAGATCATTAAAAAAAATTATGGATTATGATAAACATGAAAAATTGGAACCGTTAACTATTGACATGAGTCATGACTCTTGGCTACCCACTTAATAGTACAATATACTAAGGTCCTGTTCTCCTCAACTTATTTTTGCTGATATGAACTTATTTTTGCTGAACTGAACTTATTTTGCTGATTCGAACTTGTTTTTGCTGAACTGAACTTATTTTTACTTATTTGAACTTATTTTTGCTGAAATCATTAACAATTTATTAAGGATTGAAACTGATTTTTGCTGAACTGAACTTATTTTTGCTAATCTGAACTTATTTTTGCTCAACTAAACTTATTTTTGCTGAAAACAAGTAAAAATAAGACGAGGGGGACATGGCCTAATTCCAAAAATATTCTCACAACCAATATTGTATTTATCTCAGTGACTCACTTCACGAACTACTCCCTCTCAATTTTGTTATGTGTATTCTTCGATTAAAGCACTTACGCTCCCTTTTTTAATACCTCATGGCAATCAAATGTGTTTTAACAAAATGTATTGGAAAATTCTTGTAAGCCTAAACTTCATTTACTTTTTCAATGCTTATCGAAAATGTCAGGTCTATGCCGAAACACGTGCTAACAAAGAAGAAAATCTTCTTCCTTATCCATGCAGATACACCACGTCACCACTGCCATCACTTTTCAACCATTTTTTTAAACACTGGAACTTCTGTTTTTATTTTTTTATTTTTTTTGACTACAAATTAATTTGGGGCTAAGACGTTGTTGTTGTTGTTGTTGGAATTTCCTTTTTTCCCTTTTTTCATGCTTAAAAGAATGATACAGTCAAATACTTCTAGCTATTTGTGCAGGTGTTGTGTGGGAAAGAGGGAGGAAGAGGGGAAGTGAAAGGGAGTGGAAGATGGAGGGAGAGCTTGTGGCTGACCATGAGTTGTGGGTTTCCATTCTAAGAGATAATGGGAGAAGGAGAAAGAGAGATGATAGCTGACAGTGACCTCTGGTCTAATGGGTGGAAAAAGGATGGTGTTATTTTTTTCTGTCATTGTGGAGCAATCAAGTAATGCTTGCTGTTTTGCATATATAGATCCAATTGTTTCTCCCGTACATCTATCTTTGCATCTTACACTTGTGGTCTTGTGGATTCTAAGTTTTGTAACATTTTGTTAGCCCAAAATGACTTTATTAACAACTTACCATTAGGACCACCAATGAACCACAAGTGGATGCCTTTGGCTTAGTTGATACTCCCTCACTCTCATTGTCTTTGATGCTTGATCTCTTTGATCACAAACCAAGGTTTAGGTAAAGGGAAGGGGGGGGGGGGAATTCCTGTGGGGTAATTTGAGTAATGACGAGAATTAAAAAAAAAAAGGTGCTGAGATGCTGGGATAGAGAGGGTTACACTTGGGCTCTGTGGTTTAGCACTAGGGAATGGAGTCAAGAAAGGGAGAGAGGGGGAAAGGATAGAAAAAACCTCATTTTCCCCCTCTTTGTTTGCGATGAGGTAGCAGAAGGAGACCTTAAGGTTGATGAATTAACTAGTCTTTTAATATTTGGATATGGATTATTTTGCAAGCTAAAATAATGATGGGAGTCTTTTATGGGTTGAATGATGTATTTTACTATAGATATATTAGCTAGTTAATTAGGTAAAGTTTTAGGAAGAAATCTGCGTCTGGCCGTTTTATCAAAACGAGTCTACTGATCAGTTTTCCTAAGAGAGCAAGGAATTATTGTTTTTGTTTTCCTAGTTTAGATAGGACTGTTGTTTTTTTCTTCCTAGTTTTGATATGTAATTTTAGGGATTTTGCTACTGATTTAGGGATTATCTAAATCGTCTAGGATTAGCTCATGTTTTACGAAGGATAGTTAGAATTTAGGTACTATAAATAGTCTCACAGTTCCATTGTTTTAAGTCATCTTTTCATCAACCAATAATATTATAATTAGTGTAATTTTGTAGTGTGTCCCCGAATGAATTGTGAGTATTAGAAACTTAGTTTGTGTGTCCCTTTAGTGTTCTAAGATCTTTTGGTTGTGGTTAGTCCGAATCAAATTAGATTGTTTTCCAAATAAAAATCAAAAACCCAAAAATACGTTTTACTTTTGAGTTTAGTTTTTAAATTTTCGAGTGAATTTTATTTGTGTCTTGTAAGACGCATCAGTTGGTAAAGGATGACAAAGGGTTTTCAAACCCATTATTTGAGTTTCATTAAAGAAAAAAAACATATTTTTAGATTCTTCTTCCTCCCAAGCTTCTACTGTAGCTAGGCTCTAGTCTCAGCCATATCTTGCTACATCTTTGCCATCATACTAATTACTGGTATATTGTCCATCTCTTGCCTCTAACATTGAATTCAGCACACCCTTATGACGCAACGCTTTATCTTTCACCGGCAATTCTTTTTTTTTTTTTTTTGGCTTAATCACTAGCTGCAGAATGAACATCTACAGCTTCTTAAATAAAAAGGCACTTATACTTGACACGTTAAGTAAGCCCAAGATGATAGATTATCTTCCCTAGCCAAATTGTAATAATCTCACTCATCCCGAAAGCAGAAGAGTTGTGAGCAACAATCTTTGTTTTCAATTTTGAGAATACCAAATTCTCCAACTTTGATTTCTTTTTCTTGACTACTGCTGCTTAATGACCTACCAATATCTTAATGTTAATTGCAGTGATTTCGCTGATCCTGTCATTGCAGAGGCAACAATTGAATTTCTTGTTCATAACAGGCAGAAGCTTCACACTTCCTTTCCTACTGTACTGCCTCAGGTATATGTTGGATTTAGATTGCCTTTTATGTATAGGAAGAAGAGGACATCATATATTCTTTCTAGGTTGCTGGTGTTGGGTACAATAGACTGATACTGACAAACAATAAGATATATTTGCATCTTTGAAAGTGTAATTTCTTCACCTCCTGTAGCAACCTTTTTGTTGTACTTTGAACTTGTTTATGTACTACCTATGGTTCCTGATAAATGCAACAAACTAATTTTTTATACTCACAAATAATACCCCATTGTTTCCTTTATTTTAAATCGGAGGTAACATATTTTTTTGATTTTTTTTCTTTTTGGTATTTCAATAGTCACAAATGATACATTTTAATATTTTGAGTTTAGGTTTAATGGATTTGTAATACATTCTTCCTAATAGTGATACGAATTTTCTGATAATAATGTTGCTATATTTAAGGACAAATGAATTTTACTTTGTTTTTGCTCTTGCAGTTCTTCCCCTTGCTGTTGAAGCTAATTGCTTGGAATGGAGAGAAGTAAGTACTGCTTGGTGACAGTGTTACTGCTTATTATTGCTGCTGATAGTTGGTAGGTGATTGATCAAGTATATCACATATCAAATGAAATTAGCCGTTACCTCCACAAATTAAACAATCAATAAACAAAACTGTAAATAAAAAACGTGAAACTTAAAATCAAAAAACACATACAACAATCAAACATGCATGAACCATCAAAGAACGAATCAAGATGAACATAAACCATATAAAATTCAAATTAATCTGAATCAAGTCTTTCATCTCTTACAATCAAACATGAACCATCAAAAACTTGAACAAGTCTTTCATATCTTACGAAAGTAAAAAATCTGAATCAGGATCTGAAGTAATGTTACAAAACTCAAAAAACTTAATCAAGATCTGAAATTAAACTAAGCATCCAAAACATAAACACCGTCATCCTTTGGTAACTAATCCAAGTAATTGTGTAATTAATCCAAAAATACCGTCTATTACCCAATATGAACAAAATTATCAATTATATAGACTAGTTGCATGCATCATTACCAACAAATTTCATTTATTTACCTACAAATCACATTAATTTACCAACAAATTTCATTTATTTACCTACAAATCACATTAATTTACCAACAAATAGCACGAAAACTGCAGCAACATACATGCAACAAAATCGAGCAACAAATTAATGTTGATTCAAATAGATTTCGACACAAATATGGATCCAGATTTATTCCTCTGTTGAATAGGAAAAACTCAACACTATTCAAATTCTTCTTTCCCTTGGTCATAGTTGTTGCTTGCACAAACATCTTCAATCTTGGTCATCTTTAAATTTTCAACTTCTTTTTGAGGAGATCGAATTGGAGGAGTAATAGATTTTGAGAGTAAGAAATAATGAAATCTTCTGGGGTTTATGATAAGAACAACCCAAAAAGAAGACTGAAAGAAAGTCTGTTGTTTTGGCATGATTATGATGCAACAAGAAAAATCCAGATTAGGGTAGATAAAAAAAAGTGAGTGATTATGATAATTTGCAACATTAGATAGGATAAAGATTAATAATTAAAAGTATTTGGCACCATTATGTGAAATAATGAAGATTAGAAGTTAGGTTGAGTAAGGATATAATTGTCATTTCCTTGAAAAAACTTACTAAAAGAAGCGCTGCAATTATTTTGAAACAACCCAAAAAGGAAAACGCTGCAATCTTTATGGAGCGGAGGAAGTATATATCATAATTAGATCTTGTTTCAGTCAATGCAGTTGACACTTGAGGTTTGTTTCATAATTTGGCCAAGCCAAGAGATCAGCTAGCATTATATATTGATTCACTTTTGCAGGATAGAGAAGTCATTTCTGAAGATATTCCCTGCGCTAGTAGCTCCTGGCTCATTTTTGCCATTATTTCCTGCTATTACAGACTTGCCTGGTGAGTTAGCTGGCATAGCTTTTTTAGAAATTTTTTTTTTAAACCAACTAACCATGTCACACACTATATGGCATTGAGAAATCAACCTGATAATCTTATGTTGCACATTTATGCTTCATTAAGTGTTGTAAATTTAGACATGTAGGTGCTTGCTTTTTCACTCGGGTTAAGCATTGTAGTACTTGAGATTATTGTTACTACCTCCATAACACAGTAAATGCAACAAAAGGGCATTATTGTAGATATTTTAAAAATAGTTTGTTGCATCTATTGTGTTACGGATGTAGTAATCGGAAAAGAATGAAACATTTAGCAGCCACAGTTGTCCTAGTCTGAAAAAAGTCTTTGAGTCTGATGGTGAGAAGCTATCATCTGAAATATGTGGTTATAGTAGTAACACTTTATTTGGGATCTTGTAAGTGAAGATTATTTTGAACACTAACTGCTGTAGCAAAGAGTGAAACAGCTGATAGCTTTTGTACAGTGTTTTTTATTTTTTTACATAGTAATTTGGGTGGATTGGTGGGTAGGTGTGGCTGGGTTGGGGGAGTGTTGAAAAATGTCAATCCCATTTGAAAATATTTTCTGTTGCTTTTCTTTTGTTTTATATTATATTTATTTATTTAGGAAAAAATTTATAATAACCACCTAATGTTTCTTAAAAGTTTGAAATAACCACCTTATTAAATTTTTTTTTTATCTAACTACTTTATGCTTACAGTTTTGTTTGATTTAGACACCTTGACGGTCATCTTCTTCCCCTATCAATTCAAAGCTAGCAAATAAAAAAAGATAAGGTTCAAAGCGATTGAACAAGACATTAAGAGAAGTATGAACTTGTCAATTTCTTGTTTTTTTAGTATTCATCCTTTGTCAAATTAGGGTTCTTACTTTGGGGTAGCCTAATTTCAATCTCTTACCTTCACTAATCTCGCTCATTGTTCCAAGGTTTAATACCATGCTTATTGTTTTGTGGTTCACCTCATGCCCAAGTAATTGATTAGTCTACCATTAATAATAAACAAACCCACCATTAGTAATACCAAACCCACTCACAATTGAAAGGAGGAGGAGTTTAATTAAAATTCATTTTTACCCAAATTTGAAACCCCAAAATTTGTCAGAATCACCACTTTACACATTAAAAGGGTGTAGGAATGGTGGTTGAGAAGTTGGTGATGAAGAGTAATTGTAGCATTTGAAAGGAAAAATTCATAAATATAATCCTAACTATGGACGTTCACCTAATAAAAAACCGAACTTTGATTAATCTAAAAATGAACCCAACTTTCAGGCTCATTTTCCAATTTTGGACCCTCCTAAATTTTAACTTGTAAAATCAAGTAAATCTTGTTAATTATCCGGCTTTTTCTTAACATTTGGAGGTTTCAGGTGGAAGGGATGGTTGTGGTGGTGGTGGTGGTTTCGAGTGATCCTGCTTAAGCAAAAACCGGATAATTTGCAAGATTTACTTGATTTTACAAGATAAAATTTAAGAGGGTCCAAAATTGGAAAATGGGCATGAAAGTTGGGTGGATTTTTGGATTAATCAAAGTTCGGTCTTTTATTAGGTGAACGCCCATAGTTGGGATTATTTGTATGAATTTGACTTTGAATTAGGAATGAAGTAGAAAAATGGAAGAGAAAAGTGGAAGTAAGTAGGATTGAATGATAAGTTGTGAAATATTTGAGAGGAATTCACTCAATATTTGTTAAGAATGGGCCCCTCAAACGGGATGTCTAAAAAACTCCGTCATAAGGCGCCTAAATCAAACAAAAATGTAAGCATAAGGTGGTTAATAAACTTTTTTTTTTCATAAGGTGGTTATTTCAAAATTTTAGGAAATATTAGTTGGTTTTTATAAATTTTTCCAAATATATATTTCATTTTTTATGTGGGATCTGATGAGAACCCTTCTTATATATAAACTACAATATAATCATATTAAAAGGGTGTTGTCATTTATTATAATTATATAAACTTCTTTCCTAATTCAAAGTCATATAATCATATTAACTACACTTAAAAGTTGTTGTCATTTATTAACAAAACTGTATTTTGAGTAAATATACCATTATCTTCGATTTCAACAAGTTTAGTGCCTATTTTTGGTTTTTCTAAACCATACCATCTACATTTAACCATGTTTGTTATATATTAGGCAAATGACTTGCTATTATTGTTATTTTCATTATTATTATGACTGTTATCGTTATTACTATTTTGATAATACTCTTTGAATGTGTTAGTCCTGGTTGTTGCTCTGGAAAAGGTGGAGAAGAGCTCGGGGTCGCTGGTTGGTAACAGCATTGCTTCAATCAAGAACAATGCTGGTCCTGAGGTGAGTTGGATGCATATAGAACTCTTTATTGACCATTGTCTATATAGTTTGTTCTCTGAACAATTTTCTAAGAACAATAATTGTTACTGGATTCAGATGCTACTTGCGCTAATGGATGAGGCATACACTGGCTCAACAGCAGCTGGAGAAGGTGATTCTGAATCGGAGGATAGCAGCACTATTGATGTTGCTGATCCTGCTTTCCTCGATCTTCTTAAAGATGAGAATGACGGCATCACTGTACGGTAGTTTCTAACTATATTTCTCCATTATTGGTTACCTCGTGGCGTAGTTGAGAAGTAAATGGTTGTGGAATTTTGGTTATTGTACTACTGCTTGTTGATGAAGAGATAAGCTAATCAGGTTTGATCATGGAAGTTGAGAGTCATTATCATCTGTTAGGATGATTATGGAGGGGGCAGGGGGTTTGGAGAAAGAGTAGATGTAAAGGGGGATTTAAGCTTGTTTTATTGGGTGTTGTTTATTGTTGTGAGATTAGAGGTTGACTAGCGCGGTGTCGAAGTGCACACAAATTTACAATAATTACCCTAAGACTACTAACTTGTAATTAGCGGAAGTAGGGGTTGATCCCACAAAGAATGTGTTTGTACTAACTCAAGAATAAGATCTTAGACACTGACTAGACACAAAACATACTAAAAATAAAGGTTTCGGGGGTTTTAGGAACAAGAACAACTATCCCGAGGGACTCTAAAGACTAAGAACAAGAACATAATCTAAGAAAACAAGACAAGAACAAGTTAAACTTAGCAACTATAGATATCCACTAGACAATTCCACCATTCATCGACACATTAAACTAGTACTCCAAATAGATTGCCTTGTGGGGACAAGCTCCCCGTGTTCTCCCTTAATTTTGGCTAGGGCTAGTACGACCTCGTACTAACCCTAATCAACAAATAACCCCTATACTACGAGCAAGGAATTTAACCCATTGAAAGCATTAAGAACTAGGAAAACATCAACCTTAAATAACCAACAATACTACGAGCAAGTGATTTAGCCTAGATTATGAACCTCCACAATTGCTAGGGTTTAAGGAATGTCCCCCCCTAACAATTGATTGCTACTTAGATCAAAGATCCCATGTAATTACGGACGTAGAACCTTCAATTTGCATTAGAAATCTAGTCTAATATAATAGTGTCGACCCTCTCACATTAAACCATCATTCATAAAAATCAACAAGGAAATTCATAAATACTTGAAAACAATAATTGCAATTCAAAGAATAAACATGTCTCATAGATTCATTACATGGCTTCAATCTTTAACTACTGAGAAAAACAACTAAGCGGTCATAGTACAAAGCAACGGAAAGAAAATAGAAGATAAACTAAAAGTCTTCTCCAAATTTTGAGAACGTCCCCTTCCATTGTTGTCTCTCCGACTTCTTATTCGCCTCAACTCACGGCTCCAAACCTTGAGGGGTTTGAAGGGATGAAAACTCCTCCTTCCCTAGGTGACCTAAATCGTGGATTTATATAGGCAATGAAAGCAGTATAATTCTTCTTGATTAAGGGAAACACAAGGATAAAATTAAGCATAATATCTTTCCATATCCTTTTATCCTTCCAATATTTCCATATATTATCTCTAAAAATAAATCTTCACATAGCTGTAAACTTGTGAAAATAAGTTGGATTCCTCAAGGCAGTCTAGATTATTCGTCAGACTTCTTGCACAAGGGTTTACTCTGAATAATTTGTTCCTTAGTACAGAAAACTTGTATCTCTGCCGCAAATGTGTTCCTCCACTGGGTTAGAATATTCTCTTGTTTCACTATTTGAACAATGACTTTTGCAAAAACCCTATAAATACACACAAACCACTAATAAAACACCATAATACTAAAACATAACAAAGAACACTTAAGATACTCCAGAAACTAATCAACAATTTAATAGATACTACTAGGAACAAGGGCATATTTGACTCTCATCATTGACATTAAATCTGGTGGTATCTTGCAGGAACGTCATTGGACATCACCTGCAGTTGCTGCAGCAGTACAGGCTGCTACAAGTGGGCCTCAATCTGATCGGCTAAAACAATCATTGAAGATTGCACCTTTACTTTTGGATGTATATTTTGCTGTAGGACTGCGTGATGTCGATGATTGTATGAGAATTCTTTCTCCTTTATTTCATCCTACTGTTGTTAAGACTTGTTGCCTGTTTTATAGAGCCTTCTCTTAAATATTATTCTTACATTTTTTGGCCAGCTTTGATCTGTGCACTAATCCCCATGCTTATGCTACGAAATGGGGCTATATTTCCTGACAAGCATTACTCTTACAATGTAATGTGAATCTACATTTTTGGCAAGCTTAACAGTTTACTTGACAAACTCATTGTTCACTTTGCTCTTCTATTTTGTTGATGACTACTTGACTTTCTAAACTCCAATGTTAAGGAGCATTATGAATATCAACTAGTTTTATCCTATCACTATAATCTAGGTTTTCATTGTCATGACAAGGGCTTTTCTTCTTTGGTTATGATATTATATAGTTGCTACCTTTATTTAATCTTCACTAGGGTCATGAATGTGACCTGCAAATTTTGGCTGTCCTTCCATAAGGGGTTTTGTATAAACTTGTAAAATGCAAAATTGTACAGATTATACCTAGATGTGGAGAAAATTCTATTCCCTGAGTCTAAATTATAAAATGGTGATCATTTTATGCAGATCAGAAAAAAATTATTGGAATTCATGCTTGCTTCATTTCAGCGATCGCCAAATTTTATTGCACTTCTGAAGGTACTTTATTCACTTAATATATGTGTCATGTATCATCACTGTGCTTTGTGCTGTAGGTTTAACTAATCAAATTGCATTTTATTTGCTCCAGATTAGTTTTTGGATTAAGATTTCGTGATTCTTTTAATCTTTGCAGAAGCCCATTGTGGATAGACTTGGGGAAGCTTATGATAGCCAGGAGAAGGTTGTTTACTCACTAATCAAGTTTAATTTAGTAGATTGCGAAGTATTTCTGAGATTGTATATACTTTCTTTCATAGACAGAGTTGGCTTTACAACTTTGTTGGGCTATTGGAGAGCATGGTGGTGGCGGTGAATCTCACAAAGATGCTGCTCGCGAACTTTTTGAAAGTATGGAGTTACTTTTGTATGAGAATCTCTCATCCAGGTAATTTCACTCTGCTTTGTTCCTGTTAAATCACAATTTGTTTGTGTTTGCTGACATTTTCTTCTTTCGGAAGTCGGCTTGGTCTAAGACTAGATTCTCATCTGAGCTTTAGCCGCACTTCCAGTTTGAGCACCCCTAGTACAGGCTCTGTGAAGGCTGCGCAGTCTAGACTTCTATGCTTTGTTGTAACAGCTATTGCGAAGCTTGCTACCTATCACCGTGAATTACTACCTAGGGCGCGGGTATCCTTAGGAAAGGTCAGTAGTGTTTGTATTTTATTATTTTTTATTTTGTAATATTTAAAAAACAGAAAAAAATTCTGAAGTTTTTTGTTGGTCTTGACCATCCTACCTGAATGTTGTGGTAATTGTCTCTGTGACTAGACTTTGTCTGGATTTTTTGAAACCCTGCCATTGGATTAAATGTGGTATTTTGGAATTGATAGATTAATACTAGGCATGTTAAACTGAATGAGAACGAGGGACTGTACAATATCTCGGTGTACGGTGATATATGCTGCTCTTACCTGATTTAATTGTTATTATTATTATTATTATTGTTGTTGTTGTTGTTGTTGTTGTTATTGTTATTATTATTATTGTTATTATTATTATTATTTTTAAAAATTTGTTGAAAATGAGCGTACAAGACTCTAAATAAAGGAACAAACCAAAGAAGAAAAGCAACGAAAATGGAAAATAAAGTAAGCTACAAAACACAAACTACACCACTGCTCCACGATTAGATTATTGTTGTTCTGTTACATATTTGGACAACTGGGATGTTTTAGCCCAATCTTTCAAAAACTTGATGAGACTGTACACAAGCATGTGAGCTGACCTCGGGTGGGTGGGTACTAGGGATATGGGAGCACCTCTTTGAGGTTGAAGTCAGAGAGAGTACAAAAGAGTAAGATAGAGGTTAGGATTGAGACCTGTGAGTACAACATAATCTGGAAGTGTGGAAGTTATGACCTTGGGTACTTTCTATTTTAGTGCTCCAAGAATAAGTTCATGTGTACATATCTAAGACCTTGACTCCAATGCTATGTTCTAATATGTCTGACCTGGCATCTTGAATGTTATAAAGTGAGATTTCTCTGTTCCGTCCTCTGCTCCTTTACGGGGTTTACATGTGTCACCAACTCACCACTCACTAGGCTTGCGTTCATGCCCGGCTTGGTCCCCCCATCCAAGTGTGGTCGTCATCAATAAATATTATTATCTTTAACACTATTATTAATCATATAAGTAGTTTATTACTAAGTGAAGATTAACATTTCAGGCAGCCCGCTCTCAACTACCTGATTCAAGAGTTTGTACAAGGGCTCGTGATTGTTTAGGCTTACTGAATGAGCCTGCAATATGTATGTCTGTGTTGGGATCTTCACAACATCCGAAGGGAGAGAATTATCCAGGAACTGTTAACTGGAGTGATGGTGGGACTAAAATGATTGCTCATGTCCCATTTTATATTTTGGCTGGACAAGCAGGTGTGTAGATTTATAATCCTTTGTTTACAATCAACCATGCTTTTGTGCTAGAATATATTTAACGTTTTCAGAGATGGAGAAACTCTGAGTTATGTGGCTCACCCAGACTAGTGTATTTTGGCAGGCCCCCCGTTTCATGATTTTGCATTTTCAGACATCCTTCCGAGCAGATGACAGAGATCTTCAGCTAGGAATTCAACATAATGTATGCTTATGTTTCCAGCTGGAAGTCTCCCTCATCTGGGTTGATAATGCTCTCTCTGCCAAAGTTGTTTCAGTTTTGTTTCAACCAAGTGCGCAGCCTTTTCATTCTTAGGGTGGTGTTGGTTGTATAGTCCCTAAGTGTTTCTCAACATCTCTGGTTTACTTTCCATAGAGGTATAATGGTACATACATATTTCTCATACCATTTTTGTCCATCTTTCACATGATATAGTTGTTTTGTATACACATGTATCTGATGATTTCAGGACTTTTTTGTATTCTGTGTGTAATCAAAGTTGTGTACGATGATCAAAGTACACCTACAAAGGCAATAGATTGCAAGATGTATAATTTCCTGTTCAGTTTGAGTACAAACAAATTTTGTATTGCTCCGTATAAAGTGTAACCCATCAATTTAGCATTTGGTGAAAACTTATACAATTACACGTGATGTTGTGGTGTTGCCTGTAGAAATGGGTGCCACCTGCTCACTACCTAAGAGCGTCCGTTATACATGACCCAAGAAAAATACCGTCACCACTCTACCATTTGCCATTATCGGTGTTGCAAGTGAAGGGTATTCTGCCCTATGCTTGGACTTGCTCTACGTGACTACGTCTTTGTCTTTGGTATTCTCATTTTGGTACTCACCAAGAGCCCAAATTGAGACTTGAAACTCCAAGAGCACTTTCTATGTTTTTGTGTTTTGCTGAGCTGTGGGTTTAGTTTGTAGGCGTGTAGTATGGGATAAATGCTTTTCAATGTTTTCATTGTGGCTTGTAGAGTTGTGGGTATATGTTATGGGTGAGGTAGCAACTCATATTACAGTGATGTTCATTTACCACAAAACTATAAAAGCAGAATGATTCGACTATTAGATTGGCCTAAATACGGTCACGATAAAGAACATTGACATCAAGTCATCAATATACAAATTTGAAAATTTGAAGAAAAAGCCATGCTAAACCCACTTTATTTTGGACACTAAACTTACTATAGTAGTAGAAAATAGGAAAATTCTTGCAATCCTAATGAATGCAAGGACCCAACAACACTTACTTACCTATGTTTTTTTTTCCTTAATGCATAGGTCACCGGGTGAGCTTGGCTTCCACTAAACTCGGATCAATTCGAACTTGTGTCGCACATCTCTTTAGTTGGTTAACTATCCACAAGACCGCAAGTGTATGGCTTTTTAACTATCACCGTGTAATCAAAGGGTAAAATTGTCGAAAACTTTATCAATGGGTAAACTATCCACACCCATTTAATGAATTCATTTCTTTTATTCTATTACGAGTACTAATGGAAAATCTATGTGATAAGTAGATCCTAAATATTATGGTCAGTATTGAATTATTTTTTTTTTGGTACTTAGGAGTCACAAAAATCAATCTAAAATCTCCTAACCTCGGGCGAAAAACTCTAACCAATTGAGCTATTTTTTACTGTTGGCATTCAATTATTACATGACTTTGTGCTTATTTGGTACACATAATTAGTATTTTCATCTAGTAGAAAATCTCACTTAACCTCGCTTACAGTAATTTCATGGATGCAAAGGTACGTGCTCAAAGGTTTTTCATTATTTGTATTTTGTTTATTAGAATTGCAATTTCTCAGATTACTGTTGATTTAGCTTTTTTCCACACAACACATCAAAAACCCAAACCTCTGTTCTTAAAATCTTAAGCAATTAGTATTTCAAATTTCGTATAGCTGTAATTCAATTAATTTTCATGGATTTGAGCTTTTCACTTCTTTTACCATTCCCAATGTACGGTTTGCTTTCAACAATTAACTTGCATTTCATAGGAACAAAATAATCAATTAATTAAATATTAGTTCTTTATTAATGCTATTGGATTATAGTAGGTTCATGAAATTGTTTAATAATATTTGATTTGAAGTTTTGAATAATAATTTTTTAATGCTAATGTACTACTAGTAAAGTGGACTTGATGGTGATAAAGAGAAAAATAGTTGGGGTTTTGTTTGATTCTGATTTATGCAAAAATTGCTATCATAATTTTGGGTATATAGAGCGCCACAAGGGCAGTGATGTAGACGGAACTTGGTTACGTATGCCACTGATTGAGATATGAGTCAATTAAGCTAGTTGTCATCCACGCATACAATTAGAAGTTTATTATGAGCATTCTTATATGCTACCATTCTCATCGTTTGTTATAGATACACCCTTATGTTATTTTTCCCTCAAGTTGATCCTTAAGGTTAATTTGTTTAAGTCTCCGATGACTCGTTGAGCATTGCAAAACATAGATTGTTGTAATGTTTGCACCATTGGTTAACTATGCATTTGATTGCAAACAAGACACTTTGATTTTATATATTCTGTAGTGGTGCAAAGTTTTCATCGTATGATCATATATAGGAAGGGTTAATTAATGGCCACAGGAGAATTCGGCATTAAATAGGGGACGAGTGGAGAGAGAGGATTTCTAGTTATGATTTTTGCGATTACTCTTATTGTTTCATGCCTAGCCGAGCCCAAGTAATTTTAGGACCAATACTTTTTTTTTTTTGGGTCAAATACTGCATGACTCAGATTAATTTAATTCAAAGTTACGGAGGCATACATATGTTAGAACCTCCACTCAAAAGCATGCTCTCATGGCATGTTGAATTAGTAGAATCATCCTCATCAAAGTTTAAAAGATCATAATCAACTAAAGTTTTACAATCATCAGGAAGAACACTGACGTCTACATATTCACCATTAACTTCCTGGTTCTTACTTGCTTCTCTTGCCTTAAAATCTGCAGCCTTATTTGCATTCCTATTCCTCCATACTATCTTCAGGTGTGCGAGGCTTAGCCACTCTCTGCAATCAGTAATTGGGCTTTCCATTTCTTATGGGGGAGTCACAACGTTATTAAGAGCATCAACCAGCATTTTGCGATCACTGCTGTGCATGACAGCATTCCAGTTGTGGTGCCTGATTCAATCAATTGCTGTTTTAAGACTAAGCAATTCAGCTAACAAAGCACCTGTACAAGCCCCCTAGACCTGCTTCCTTCTGGACAGGATGAAAGGAGGCATCAATGTTTACCAAATAGTAACCTGGACTCCTGGAGGAAGTTGTTCCTATCCAACCTGGCTTCTAGTGGGGGAAATGGGTTGGCTATAGTAGAATTCAACAGCGGAAAAATAGGCTCTGTCCACTGTGTGAGAGCTTGAGATATTCTTACGTTAAAAAATCCACAAATTCCTCTTCCATATCTCCCGAAGGGTATAGGCAAAAAAGATTAAACACAGGAGGTTTTAGAGGTGAGATTACTATGCAACCAAGGCTTTGTTGTTTTTGATGTCAAAATTCTCACAAGAAAGTAAAATTTTCTAGTATTGCAAAATTCAAAGGAAAAACACCATGGTGATAATTTTTTTTTTAAAAGTGGGAATAGGCTATTTAATCACAAAAAATTTAGTTGTCGAATGGCTAGGTACATATTTCATGGCTGAGGGTCATTTGGGAAATGACTTTAGTCTTGTAATATGATGTGGACTAATGGAGAGACTTATATTGACATTAAAGAATTACTAGCATAACTCAATTTTCTAATATTCTCTATGTTGATGCATACATCAAATTATCTATTTCCTCTACTACACATATATTAATTGCAACGCTTTGACCAGTAGTTGTTGGTCAAAGCGTTGCAATTAATATGGGGCGGACAAAGTATAAATGAGAGTGTACATGTATGATCACATATCTCTTAAGTAAAGTTCTTGTATTTCTTTAATGTTTGAAAGCATAAATTGTCGTCTGTAATGGACTTTTAGGTAGTTTATTTATTTATTTATTATTATTTTTTTTTTCAGGATTTATAAGGGCGGGGTGAGAATCGATCCATAGATCTTCTAAAACCAGAAGGAGTTCTAACCACTTGAGCTACCCCTCACTCTTAGACTTTGAGGTAGTTGAAGGTATAAAGATGAGGGAGGAGCTGATGTCAGAATATTTTAGTGACTTTGATTACCAGTCTTGGTGTGCTCCCACTGCTTATTATAATATCTTATGATTGTTATCTCATTGTGTGCTTATATTCTTCTATTTAATTTTGCTTCTTTGTAGCTCCTTTTTCAAAGATTCTTTTGTTATCTTGATTTTTTATATGTAAAGTTTGAAAGCGGGGTATAATTAAGAGGCTAAAATTGAAGTGGGTTTAGCTACTTACAGACGCACATTAAGGACCATGGACAAAAGTTGATTACTGTCACAACTTTTTCTAGCTTGTTTATGGGTCTCTTTTTTTCTTACCCCCTTCAATGTTTATAAATCTAGCTTATTCAGAGTAGTTTGACTGAAATTACTAAGTTATGTGGTTGGTTGACACACAAGCATCTGGGATACGGTTATTACTGTCTTTTGCTAAGGAAGTATCTAGGAACAACTATCAGTATATAAATTATGTTCCTATATCGATATATGAGAGATCAGAGCACTTGTGTAGTGTGCACTTACCCCTTCAATATTTTGAGTCCACTGGTACATGATTGTATCTCAAGTGCATTAGTTTATTAGCAATGATGATTTTGAGGAAATCCTCATTTTTCCCCTTTATTTACTTCTTGTATTGTTACTGCACTATTGTTGTGACATGTCATCCATTCGTGTCAACTTGTACTTGTGTTAGTTGTGTTAGCAAAATATTTGCAGTAAGAAAGTAAGAAGAAATCTAATTAGAAAATATTTAGGAACTAGCTAGTAGCTACCATTTTAGTATTAGATATATATAATCAGGTTCTTTGAATAAGAATTTTTTATACTGCGTATTTGTTTTGTTATGTAGTAAGTAGCTTTTGCAGAAAACTTTGAATACGAGACTGACCAGCATGTATGCTTCTATAATTTTTGCTGGAATCTTTTTTAATAGAAAGTAAATAATGTGTAGATTTTTGAGCTTTTACTTGGTAAGGTTCTTTTCTGATTTGTAAGTGATATTATTGACTAAATTTTATGTCATTGTTATTTTTCATTTTTTCATGGGGCATAATTAAGTGCTAGATTTCTGATTTTAAATGTAACATTTTGTTTTCTACTAGTTGATTGTATGTCTTTGTTTTGCTCCTTTTAATGCTAGCTTTATCATTTCTTTTTCCTTTCAAAAAAACATTAACATATGCAAAGTTAACTTGTATATATCCATCATAGAATTATAGAAACATAAATTTTATCAAGTAAGCCGTCATATTGCCTTCCTGTATCCTAGAACCTAATCTGTTTTCAATCCGTCTTAAATTGATGTTGTTTCTCAGTTGGTTTTTTTCTCCAATCCTTTGGCTATTTCAGTTTAAAACATGGTAAGCTGTCATGCTACAAAACATTGACACGCTCTTGTTGAAATGTTAATGTAGTGACGTCCTTCTTTGTAGTTTTGCCAAGGTTTGCATGACTCACCATGAAGAACATTCCTTGGACGTAAATTATAAGATAAACAAGACAGCACGTTGCAGTATGCTTTGACTATGAGAGCAGTCCTAGTGCTGGACTGGAAGGCCACCAAAGAAGAAAGAGCTCAATTTCACTTCTCCATGTCGTGGATTATTGCGAACCATAAACACAACAGTGTCTTTTGCTTATTTGTCAGCTCCTCGAACATTCAAAGGTATTCAGTAATGTGTAGAGATGTCCACATATTTCCCTATTGTAGTCAGCAAGTGCGTCCAATTCATAATTATGTAGTAATATATTCAAAATTTTGTGTTTTATTGCTATATTTTTTTTATATTAATTTCTTACAGTTATTTTTATAGTGAACTTTGAAAATTCTTTTGGGAGAATGCCATAGCATGTATCAGGTGGCTGCCTTATTTTTGGCCCAACCCAGACATTAAAAAAATGCCGGATAACGAATGAGCAAGGAGCAGGCTGATGACATGTAGGAAAGGCAGGCATGGGGAAAAAAAACGTGCACGGATGATATAAAATAATGGAAGGTAATTATACCCTTATGAATACAATTATGTATTAGGAATCTTTTGTCTGGGGAATCACCTGTGTATGTTGTGTGCAAGTCAATAGTTTTATGCGAAAATTCTCAGAATAGTAAATTTTCTTTTCAAGATTGCTAATTTTAGTTGCGGTGCTTTAAAACTACGGAGTAATATATTAGCTAAATCTGGAGGCGATGTTAAATTGGTTGACGGCTTGCATCTATGTGGACAGGGACTTACCTCTCAAAACTACTAGTGAACTGACAAAAAAAATTAGCGACCACTAGCTTTCCACCAATACTGCATGAAATAATTTCTTCCTCTGTCTTTGTATTAATAGTCACTTAAACATGCTAACTTGTCTTTCTATTCAAACTTGAAAGACATTTTTAAAAAAAGTTTTCCTGATGCTGTAATTTCTTTTGTTTTCGTCGTCTCTTTTCTGGTTCCAACGCTGACCAGGAGTCAGTCATTAGCACAATAACTATGTTCCTTGACAGTAGTTGGTTCTTGGTTGTTAATGATATGTTGGAAGTCGTGCATTGGCATAATCATGCAATGTTCACTGCTAAATAGTTTTAGGGGATTAGTGGGTCTTAGGTCCTACACCTATTGGCTGTAACAAGTAGAATAGTTCCTTTTAAAAAATCTTTCTGAAAATAAGTAAAATGATTTTTAATTGTTTAGATAAGAATTACTTAAAATATTAGAGTCAATGTAATTTGTGTGATCTTGTTGTCCTTGCGGAACAAGTTTAGAAAATTTCAAGTTTTTCTTAATTTTTGACATTTATGGTTTTCCACAACTCGTACATGCTGGAAATCTTTGCTGTATCTTATGTTCAATGCTGGTATGCTAGTCAAAATAGGATATTTGAATTTTCTTATAATCAGATAAGCATAATTCCGAAACATAGTTGAATATTTCTGTTGGAGATTTGGTGGATCTCAAAAGACAATGAAATCAAATTAATTTAAAAACTTAATGAGATTCATAGCCACCAATATACCTGATGATGGTTTAAAATAATCTTATTAATGCATAATTTGACACTTGTGTTATTAATTAAATCTCTAATCACCTATTCAATCTTCGTTTTTGTTTATAAACACTGAAGTTGATTTTGTTCAAATATAAAGGTCAAACCTTTTTTTATCCTTCCCTGTGGGTGGCGGAAATGTTACTTTGATGGTTTAATTTGTCTAATTGGTGTTCCACTCGGAAAAACTCCGCAGCGAATACAAGTTCAGGGCAACACAAAGAATACTTCGATGGTTTGGACATGTTTCACTGATGGTTTTTATTGAAAAACTGACATAACAAACTAACAACTGAATTGGTAACTTGTATTCAAATATACAAGATGTATGTGTCAATGTGTGCTCCTCAATCTTATTCCTGTGCCTTTTGTTTGCTACTAGTTAGAATAATCTTTATATTAACAACATTAGTTTGGTTTCGCGACCAAGGCTTTGTTGTTGTATTAATAACTTTAGTTTAGCTACGTAATTAATCTTTTGCAATAAGCTAAATATTCATGGATTTTGTCAGAATTTATGTGACGAATGGTTTATATCACATAAGATCATGAAAGTTATATTATAGTTTTATTTTTCGCAAATGTGTTGAGTCGATTAATGCTGATTTTATATTATAATGCCTGTAGAATGTGACATTAGGTTGGTGAGCAGTTGCCACGAGATTTTACTTTATCTTTCAAATTGATGAGTCTTTAGTGCCATGTTTTTTAGTGGAGGGCAAGAACTACAAATGAAACGTGGAAATTTTTTTGGGTTGTAAAATACACGATGTTAAACACTCCCATTTAGTTATTAATATTTTTGTTTCTCCTTGTGACTTAGACAACTCTTGTATCCTATAAATATGGTTTTTAGCCTGTGCATTTTCGACAAAATTGAAAGCTTCTTAAACTGTTTTCTTTGCTTTTACATTCTAACAAACTTCAAAATTCTCTGCCTGCTTATTTTCTGTACTTGGTGATAAAATGGAAGATTCTATGAGCTCCACGAACCACAAAAATGCTTATACTTCTGATGATGGACTTGAGTTTTCTTCTGAAGATAGTAGTTGGTCTTTATACTTTGACAACTCCGTGTCCAGCAGTAATGTGGAGTTTACTGTTAGCTGTTTTGGTTCTGAAAGCTCTTCCTTATTTTCTGATGATGCTGCTTCGGTAGGAAACACATATACCAATGATGATTATGTTGCATCTGCTAGGTCGGTTGCTAAAAGGAGAAAGATCAGAGCAAATTTTATTGACCATGATCTCGAGGACACTGCAACATCTCCTGCTTGTAAATCTGGGGTAAGGAGAAGTTCTCGTGTTATTCTATATGTTATTTCTGAGCACCTTTTTATTTTGTGCATTATTTATTTCTCAGAGTTACTGATCAATATCACTTTGTATGCAATTTTAGGTTCAAGAATTTGAGCAATTTCATACAAACTTGCAAGAAACAAGGTGTGGTTTGAACATGCTGCCCGCAAAGGAACAGGGCAAGCAGGATTACAGTAGCCTTTTTCAGGTATATTAAAATTGTCACGGAATTCCTTTACTATGTCATCATTTCATTTTTGTACTGATCATTTTGAAGTTTCTCATTTTTTAAAAACTTATAACTTGTGACTAATCAAAACATATGTTTTGATAGGTAAAACAGAATATTTCTGACCACAGTGGAGAAGTAACACACTCAGCTTGTATTGTGAAGGATATCAACCATGCCGGGCTAAAGGAAAAGGGACTGTGTTTGGTTCCTTTGTCTTTGCTATTCCAGGTCTGCTAAAAAAGTTACATGGGAGATTTGATGCGTTATCGCAAGATAACTTAGCAGGATATAGAATAGTAAGAGTTTGGTTCGATACGTGTAACACCCTGCTTGGCAGCCACTGTATTAAGAAGAAATGGCCTTTTCTTATCTGCGGACATCATAACAACAGGTCTATCTTAATTCACAAACCTCTCTAATGGTCTTTTGACTAGTAGGGGTAAGGTTGCGTATATCAACCCCCTGCCTGGTGGCCACGGCATTGAGAAGAAATGGCCTTTGCTTATCGGTGGACATCATGAGAAAAGGTCTATCACAACCTCTCCAAAGGTCTTTTGACTAGTACTAGTAGGGGTTAGATTGTGTATATCAAGACCTCTCCTGATCTTGTCTATGAAGTGGTAATTCGGGGTATTGGTTTTCAATTGTTCATGCAGTTGACCATGCTAGAACTTTCATGCATTAATGATTAGCTATATCATTTACTCCCCATCTTAATATCAAAGGGGAGTTTGAAGCAGAAATCATTGAACTATCAGCTTCTGCGGCATACGTTTAGCCTGGGTTCATGCCCTTACAGTATAGAATATTTGTGATCTGTAGGCTGTGACTATCAGCTGATATCAATCCGGCCTGCTGATGCCATGATTAAGGAATATGTGCATATATATATATCTTGGAGCCGTTGGGCAAGTGGAGTGGACTCCTGCTCAATGCTCATGCTGTTTCTTGCCTGAAATTGATTCACGAACATATTTTGTGTCGCTTGTAAGTTATGCTATCGAATATGAAATCCCTTTACTGCTATTTATGTCGATGATTGGAATTCATTCACTAATTCCATGAGCACCGTGGTGTAATTTTGGATACGTGACATCCTGAAGCCTAAAGGTAGGTACTATATGTGAGAAAAATTCAGTTGTTTTGAAGGTAGACCTGTATCACTGAATGAACTTCTGTTGCTTACTTCTTCAGAAATTGTATCTAGCATTTTTTTTTTAAGATTTAGGAAGGTTTGTAAATTAAAGCGCTTATAAGAACCAATTGATTTTTTAATATTCCATGTTCCCTTGTATATACTATTGATGTGAATGAAAAACAGTTTTGGATGGTTAATGCTAAGATGGAAGTTGTGTCCCAATGAGTTCTTTGAATCAAAAGGAAACATCAAATGAGTTCTACTTGATGACAATAAGCTAATTCTAGATACATTGAATATTTTAACATGATTGTATCTACAATTTTATATGAACTTATGAATGACATGATTTTCTACCATATACAAGATTTTCTAGGTTAATGATAATATTTTGACACCTCTTAATCGGATGTCTAAAAAATTTTAAACACCTATTTGTCTTCAAATTAGAGAAATTTATCCATCGGAAGTGTCTTAGTGAATATATTTGCGAGTTGCTCCTTTGCCCCTTGTAGTTTGAGCTCGATCTCTTGTTTCTTAATCAATTCTCAGATTAGTTATGTTGTATCTTGATATGCTTCGTGTGTCTATAGAAGACTGGATTTCTTTTTTTTTCTTGTCATGGCTATGTGACATGTCGCATTAGAAGGTAGTTGAATTGGATCTTTTGCGTCTTATCGTAGATCTTGAAGAATTCTTCTTAGCTAAATTGCTTCACATGTTGCGCTCAAGTCGATATGTATTATTCTTTAGATGATTGATAGTGCCAATGGTTTGTTGTTTCTTTGATGACCTAAGAGAAAGAATAAGCTATGACGGCAACAAATAATAAGTCTTAAATCTTAAGTTCCCCCCTTATACATGGGTCAGCCATACCGGACCATTAGTTTGAGGTGCGGCCGAACACATATGAAAACTTGTTGATAAAGAATAAGAAATGACAATGGGGGTAATCTCTCTCTCTCTCCAAAAACTGGGCGATACATTCCATTTTTAAAAGCAATCAACTTTCCGTTATCATTTGAAAGAAACAAATTCAAAAGATTTTAGAATTGTGATCATTGAAGAAAATTTCAAGGATAATTCAGATAAATTTCATATCAATCCTATTTAAAATTTTAAAGTCAAACAATAAGAAAAAGGAAGTCCTAGTTTCTCAATTGATATATATCAATGCTTATTTAAGTTCATTAAAATGGATCTTAAACAAATAAATATACATCTCCTACACTTATTATATTTACCAAGCTGTCACTTGATATGCATATCAATATTAAACTTGATACTCCTCAAACAAAAATATGATAACCTTAAGTCCTTGATTCTCTCAAACAAATCATTATGAATGGAAGCTTTAATTATTTAATTTGAATACTTAAAAATTCTTGTGAATTTTTAGGGTATAACTCTAATTACATTCTCCCAAACTCATGTGTAAATAAGGGCTCGTTGTTAATCGGAAGGATTTCGTCTATGAATTAATGATATGATGGACAAATTTGTATGGAAACCTTGAATATAAAACATGTGTATAATTTGATAGTAACAAACTACTTATCAGGAACCAGAAGTTAAACACTTAGTCTCAACCTTACATTATGGTTTATTATAACAATGGTCTCAACAAAAAGAATCAAATTGGCTCAAAATAAGATTTTGAATTTTATTGATGATGAACAAAATTGTTATTTGTATAATTATGATTGGACGATTCTCCAAATTGTAATATCCATTCATCTATACTAAATCATATCCAAAACATGATTAAAGTCGGACCTCTAATTAATAAAACAAAAACATCTAAACAATTTTTCTGTGACCACAGAAGCTCCTACAGCTTTGAAATATAACCTTTGTTATCGACTTTTAAAGGGGTATTTCGGGCTCCGTTTTGCTTTTTCCCTATTTTTATACCATGTGTTCAGGACTTCAGGGTTTCCACAGACTCTCCATAATCAGTTTCGGCCTCTATAAATTTTTTATCAGCCGTCTTTCGGAGATATTTCGGAAGAGGGCCACATTTGTCATTTTTGCAAGAAATGGGACCTTCTTATGGCCTTTTGAACCATGACAAGTTGTCCAAGGGCCTAATTTCATCTTATGATAACATTGTAAAATTGTTGTTAGTCTTTTTTTTTTCCAAGAACCCAAAACCTTTGAAAACTGTGAACTATAACCTTTGTTTTTTTCCTTTGGAGGGGTTGTCTTGAGCTCCGTCTTGTTTTCAGCCTATTTTTTTACCACGTGTTCAGGGTGACCACATAAATCCCCACGATTGGTTTCAGCCTCTGCAAACTTTTTGTCAACCCTCTTTTAAAGATATTTAGGATGAAGGCCACAGTAGTCACTTTTGCGAGAAGCATAACCTTTTTATGGCCTCTTCAACCCTAATAAGCTATCCAAGGGCCTTATTTCACCTTATGAGGATTGTGTATATATTTTGGCAACTTTTTTTTACGAGACCTTGAAACCTTCGAAAACTATGAATTATAGCTTTTGTTTTCGACCTTCGAAGGGGTTGTTCCGGGCCCCGTCTTATTTTCGCGCTGTTTTTATTTACTACGTGTTCAAGGTGACTACAAGACTTCCCATATTCGATTTTGGTCTCTACAAACTTCTTATCAACTCTCTTTTAGAGATATCTTAGAAGAAGGCCAGAATAGTCATATTTGCGAGAAACATAATCTTTTTATGGCCTTTTAAACCCCGAAAAGTAGTCCAAGAGCCTAATTTCACCTTATGAGATCTATTTAAAATTGTTGGTGTCTTTTATTCTGGGACACCGGAACTTACAAAAAATGTGATTTCTAGAATTTGGTTTTGGCCTCCGGATGGGCTGTCTTAGGCTCCATCTTGTTTTCGCTCTATTTTTTATTTTTATTTTTATTTTTTTACCACATGTTCAAGGAGACTGCATGAATCTCCACGATTGATTTCAGCCTCTATTAACTTTTTATCAGCCCTCTTTCGAATATATTTTGGAAGAAGACCACAATGGTCATTGCGAGAGATGAAATCTTCTTATGGCCTTTTGAACCCCGATAAGTTGTTTAAAGGCCTAGTTTCACCTTAAGAGGACTGTGTACATGCAATATCTGGCAAATTTATTTTTTTCTAAACCCCGGAACCTTTGAAGACTATGAGTTAACCTCCGAAGGGGCGTCGGCTGTCCCGGGCTTGGTCTTGTTTTTGCCCTGTTTTATTACAACATGTTCAGGTGACCGCAAGAGTCCCCACAATCGGTTCAGCCTCTACAAACTTTTTATCAGCCCTCTTACGAAGATATTTCAAAAGAAGGCGTAGTTGCAGTTTTGCGAGAAACGAGACTTCTTATGGCCTTTTGAACCCCGACAAGCTGTTCAATGGCCTAATTTCAAACTGTGAATTATTGTCTTTATTTTAGGCCTCCAAAGGAACTGTCTCGGGCTCTATCTTGTTTTCGCCTTGTTTTATTTTATCATGTGTTTAAGGTGACCATAGGATTTCCCATGACCGGTTTCAGCCTCTACAAAATTTATTTATATCAGCCCTCTTTTGAAGATATTTCGGAAGAAGATCACATTAGTCATTTTTGTGACAACATGACCTTCTTATGGCCTTTTGAACCCGGACAATCTGTCCAAGGGCCTAATAATTCCTAGCTTTAAGGTTTGAGGAAAACGACTAAAACATCACACACCATATTGGATTAGAAAATTTTCATATTTTTTTTTCTTGAAATTAGATACGATAAGCTTTCCATGTCATATTCACACGTTTCTAAATCTAAGCCAATTGTTTATGAAAAATAGTGTAAGTCAGACAAATTTCATACCATGAAAATGAGAATTCTTTCAAGAAACGTCAAAGATTGTCAATGAATAGAACTTTCAATCAGAAACCTTCAATAAAGTGTTTCCCTAAGTAGAAAATACCTTGATTCCATTAATCATGCGAAGATTTTGAACTGACAAAACTCGACCTAATGCTCAATTATTGACGGGGCTCGACCTAAACAAAAGCAATTAGAATGCCGCTATGCAATATTCATAAAACTTCATAAGTGTTTATGCAATTACTCTTATTATTAAAGTTATGAATTAATTAGTCCACAGCTCTTTGAATGAAAAGCCAAACAAAGATTGAGCATTAAAGAAAGTAGGGATATTAAGAGATGTCTTTTGATAAGAAAGTTAAATGTGATATAGGATGAGCTCTTGAGAGGGAAGACCAAACTAATTTAAGTTGTGTAGTCTGCATAGTTGCATACTTGCATGGCAAATATGAAATATTTTTCAATAACACGAAGTTTGCCTAAGGTATAACCCGTATCACGGACTTTTCCGATTATAATAGATGCAATCGGTAATATACATGAGATCTTTTATATTCGTCATAGTATTAATTAGTATTTTATTTTATAATTGTAACCTTATTATATCACTCACTAGTCACTACACCTACTATTAATAACAAAATTATATCATTGTTGTTTTGCACCCTGAAAAGTTAAACCTTAGAAGTTTAGATTGCCAAAATCGTTTTTCAATAATTTGATGTCCAAAGAAGTTGAAGCCCCCCTCACGAGGGCATTTGTCTTGTTTGCGCAAAAATCCTTAATTAGATGCTACTATTGGTGGGTCAATTTAGTTTTTGGGCTGCAACCTTCACATGCTATAGCATGTGGGTAATGAAATTGTTTGGTACACGTGTGCTTGAATGCTCCATGTGCATTGTTCATTCTTGATTGCTCCCTTTCTCCTACTCATGGCCCATTCTTTGTTCCTTAAAGGTTTCACATCTAACCTTGAGCATTACCCTAAACAATTAAAAATTATATTTTGTAACATGACATAATTTTAGATTCCTTCGAATTACCTTAGCATTGCATATATACTTTGTAAATTGGGTTAGTATTCGTGATTGTATAACCATTGTTTTCCGATCTTAGAGATCATTCTGGATTTCGTCTTATTTTCACCCTTTATTTCTCTGATATGTTTTGTTGTTAATTTAGGGGGTCGAGGCACCATCTAATTTCAACTACAAAATGTATGTCATGTTCCCCCAAATCAAGGACTCCATGGTTTTCCGTCTTCTTTGTAGGGGTAGGCCAAAATTGTGGGTACCTAACCCAAATCAGAAACTGATGGCCCAACACAGAAATCGGACCTAGTGATTCTTGTTTTGGTTTCGAATTTGAAGACCCGATTAACATTGGTTTTGGTTTTGATTGTTTCCATATATTTTGGTTCTGGGTACCCAATGATACCACTTCTGGCTCGGGTATCCATTGTTTATACCCAATAGTATGATTTATTTTGGCTTTGAATTTGTAGTGTATTAATTGGAGTTGTACTGTTTTTTCGACGGAAAAGATAAGTTGTGTTATACAAACATGTTTCTTAGTTAATGTTATTTTTCAATCTTGTTTGAGATGAATGATTATACTAATATTTACGAATTCTTAAATATATCATACCCATTGCCCCGGCCATTGGTTTAAGTTCCGATTCCAAAAAACTAGGACCCGATTTCCTAGTTTTGATTTTTCTTGTGAATCTAGCATGTTTTATGTTAGTTCCAATACCTATAACTATCTAGATCGATGCCCTCACATGACCCTATGCTAATATTTCCAATTTTTCCCTCTAACCCTAGATGCCTTAAGCTTGAATTAGCTGTCATTTTTGGCTTCTATAATGTCGTTCCAAGCCTTGTCTTATTTTCACCCAATCTTTCTCGCTTGATAGTAACCTTGAGAGGCTACCTCCAATGGTTATACTTAGGCTTAGTTTGTTTTGATGGAAAATACTTTTCATGGAAAATAATCTCCAAATAAAAATTGTTTTCAATGGAAAACAAAATTGTAAAAGAAGTTCTCCTTTGTTTGTTTTGGTGGTAGAAAACTCATAGAGAAAAGGAAAATTGAAAGGAACAGGTGGAGAAAGGCGTAAGGAGAAGAATAAAAGAGTAAGAAATCTAAAGGAAAACGTGACATACCTTGTTTACAAAAGGAAAATGTTTTTAAAGATAAATTTTTCTCCTTTACAAAATGATTTCCATCTTTTAATCATTTTCTCAAAAAGTATTTTGCTCTAAAGCAAACGAAGCCGTAATTAATACATATTTTCAAAATAAGAGATTTTTCAACCTTGGACGTACGGGCTTTATTTATCCCACAAGTGCAAAGCCAACTTTTGAGAAGTAACTATAAGAGCCACCACAAATTGTGTGCAGCTGACCGAGTGCCTGTAGAGCTAACTATTGCGAGTAATAGGCAGCCTCTTGATCTAGACTAGTAGGGAGGTTGCATAGAGTAGTTGTTTATTTCTTGTTTGAGTTCTGGTATTGATAGACATTGTTGAAAAGAAGATGACATATTTTATTGGGCCTAGTCATAGGCTCACACCAGAGTAGAGAATGAGGTTCTATTATAAAACCAATTGATAACATGATGGGTAGCCCTCTAAATTAGTTAGTCTGTAAATAGCTAGCCATCGCACTGTAAAAATTGGAAAGGTTTGATCTATGGTCATTGGGTCTCCTAAAAGGATCCATTAAGTCTATCGAGTTGTTCCAAAGAGTCAAAACAACCTATTATTAATGAAATTCTTTGTTGGCTTTCTGTAAAATATTTGTTTAGCCTAAATTTTAGTCAATTTCCCTTTCATTCTTTAATGTGAGATTCACATATGGGTTTATTCTCTCAATAGAAACTATGGAGCATATATCTTTGAAAACATGTTTTGCAAGAAATTTTCTTATATGATCTTTTTGTTGCAAAAGATATTTTTTTTTCTTGAAATTCAGCTATAAAATGACTTTTCAAGTGATTGAGGGTACATCAAATTAGTTCAAATTTAATTTGGGTGTGAAATGCAATGCTTAAAAATCACATTAAAGGTTGTTTTATAAAATTCAGTTCTATTTCCTTCAACTGATGGAGTACAAAAGAGTAGATCCTTAATGCGTTGCTTTTTCCGAACTTGCAAGAAGATAAAGCGATCGAGTTTGTAATGTAGCAAAAATACTTTGTATAATTTGACAAAATTATACTTTTTACATAATAAATTATGTCAAGGAAAAAAGAAAAGAAAGGATCAGCAAACACCAACACCAAAACAATTAAACAATTATGAAGATCGGTCCAAATGCAATGCAATAATGTAAATGTGTGGATCCACCGTAAGAGCTAAGTTTTGATCGTACTTACATATACACTCTCTCGAGTAAATCTATGTACTCCATATTTTTTAATTGCTGACATCCTTTTTTTTTAATTTTTTTTATATTATTTTGAGAGTCAAAATCCAATTATTTGGACAAAGAGATATTATTAGATTTGTTTCAATATATAATTTATTAATGAACCTAATTTTTTTATAGAAAAAATTGCTTTAAATGATATCAACTATGGTTGATTTTATGCTATTGGTACCAACTTTTATTTATTTCAAAATAATATTAATTATTTTTTGAGTTTGTAAAGAATGGTATCTATTATCCTTAACCTATTAAGCCGACCAATGGTTTGTTTTTAGTGTGAAAAATGATTTAAAATAAAATAAAAATATTGTATTTGATTTAGAAAAAAAAATGAAGTAGAATTATAGGGGGGAAACGCACCTTTGAATATTTGAGGTTGAGGTTCGTGGATTTAATGATAATAATTTTGTTGTTTTTCAAATTTTAATTGATAACTAATTAAAACTTAATACTTGCTTGTTTTAACCTGAATATTAGGTTAATTTAAGTCATAACTTATTCTTGCAAACTCTGAAAAAACTGTAACATTTTGAAATAAATAAAAGTTGGTACTAATAGCGTGAAATCAGCCATAATTGATACCGTTTAAAGATATTCTTCCTTTCCTTAATTACACAATTTAAAATATTAACTATCATAATTGAATTTTAAGGGTTGTGCAAGAAGAAATGTAACAAGTAAGTAGTTTGCTACATAAAAAGTATTTGAATCAATTGATGAAACTTTAGTTTTTTCTCCTTTATTTTCTCCCCGACCATCGATCCTTGGTCTTACAACTGTAGTTTTTTCCAAAGATTTAAGGAATACCATTGGCCAGTCTTGTTAACCGATGGTTAACCGGCCCCTCTTTCCTTGTTTCTCCTTTTTACCCGTTTTGTATTATTTTTTTTGGTTTATATCAAATTGTCAATAATCAATCTTCATTCTAGCTCTATTAGAGAGATTAACTATCTAGCTATTGGGTCTTGTCTCTCTCCTTGTGAGAATTTTTGGAACGAATTAGGTCAAGTTTCCTCTTACGTAGGAACAATTTAGTTGTTAATAATGAAGATTGTAGTTTTGATTTTGTTGTAGATGACATATAACTCATTTATAAATGAATTAATTTTTATTTGGGTTTTTCTATGTTGTATCCATGAGATATTGACTTTTCTACGATGTGCCCCTCCAAAAACAAACTTCTATTGATGTCTTTCAAGAGTAATTATTTTGTTTGGTGTGCCCTTGGTTAGCATATGTAACTAATTAACGCTGTTAACTCCTCTTTCCTCCCATCACATTATCTCACCTCATTCCTCCATGACATCTCTTCAATTAGCACAAAAGTTGAAAAGCTCCTCTCCCCCTTCATTTGAATTGATTAACTGGCTGTCTTAATCCCATATAAACAATGGTAATTTCGATTCAATTTAGTGCGCCATAATCCACTTGTCAGAGATTTAATTGTTTAAGAATATACATAGTGGTAATCCCTGATTTTATTTTTATAGGTTTAATTGTTTGATTTTTTGGTTTTGGGGGTTTAAGATGAAGAATAGTTTTACCTGCGATTCAACTTGTTATGGAGACATGGGGGTATTCGGTGAATTAATTTGCAATGTCAGTAGTGTGGTAGCGGTTGAGTCAAGGAGGGTGATTGAAAAAGAGAGGACAATGGGAGGATGAAGCAAGCTGAGGAAAGAGGGATAATGGAGGAAGTATGCATGCATATCTAACTAAACATTAAAAACGAAAACAAGCTTATGTCCCGAAAACTTGAACTAATGGAATAAAATGGATTAGGATGGAAAACAAACTTATGTCTCGAAAACTTGAACTAATGGAATAAAATGGGTTATGAATGCAAGTAAATTGTACTTAATATGATTTCAATTAAGAGATTTTTAGTATCTAACTGTTAGATATACTTCGCATCTAATGAGTTTGTTTGGTAAAGATAGCTAACTTTGAGGAGGTACTGATAGTACATGTGTATACATCTCATAAATTATGAATTATCCCTCAATGTTAATTATATTTACCAAATTGACCTGTTACAGGCGAAATTTTACATCTAACAATTAAATAGTAGAATTTTCCTATTTCATTCCTTTTTTTAGGGGCGAAAGTAATTCGGATTAAAACCAAAGACCGAACCAAACCAAACCATTTTGAAAATTTGGATTGGACTTTTTTGTAATTTGGTGCGGTTTGGATTGTAAATTTTTTTAATTTTCGGATTTCGGTTTGGATTCGGACTGGATCCCTCGGTGGACCGTACACCGAACTTTAGACCGAATAGTAATAAACCTTTAAGTCCCTAATGACCTTAAGCCTACTACTTGTTAAGTAGTTAAGCCCAAAACACCATAAGCTAGCAAAATCCTAAAATTCTCTATCATCCTTTTTCAATGTGTGTGTAGTATTTAATTTAGTGAGTTATTGGATAATACTACAGATTATTGCTACAAATATATTAAGCAAGAATTGTTGTAAAAAAAAATATATCTTTAAAATTCGGATTGGATTGGATCTAAAATTGTAAGACCGAATTTAGGTGGATTGGATTGGATTGGACTGAAATTCAATATGGATTGGATTGGTCTCAAATTTCAAAGTCCAAAAATATATGGTTTGGATTTGGATTGAGCAATAATCCAAACCATACACCGAACTTTCACCCCTACCTTTTTTTTAGTCAAAATAATAGTTTCAATAATAAAATTCACAAGTATCATGTGTAACAAATAGGATACATCACTCCATTGGGTACACCTAGCCTAAACCAATCTAAATTCAATACAATGACATTATATAGTCGAAAAAAATAGGGCACACGAGTATCTTGCATGTGTGGATGAAACACCAACTACCGTTTGACGGGTTCACCCAATCTATCCTTAACTTAATAGAGAGGAATATATAATTTCATCGTATAAGTATGAATTATACTATACAAGTAACCACTATACACATACTTTAGTTGACAAAATATATGACTTTAGCAAGCTATTAATCTAAAGATGCATACTCCTAATTTCCTAATTGATAAATTATTGATGTCCAAATTCATTACATGTACCAAACAATTTGCCCCACATAGTATAGGTTGAACTAGCTCCAAATTTTATAGAATACAAACATATTTTAATGAATTGTCACACCAATAAAAGACCCCCACAAACATATCAATATTTCTTGCAACAAGCGGCAGGTGCATATGCTTGTCATTCTTTAATTTATTAATTAAAACCCTTAAATCCTTAATTAAAACTCAGTTATGTGTAACACTTAAATTTTTTTTATGTCTCATAAATAATATATAAGTGTTGCACATAATACGTAACGGAGGTAATAAACATAAGCTAAATTTATTTTTTTTGTATTATTATTCATTTGTTCATTTTTTTTATTATTTATACGTGGTAATAGTGTACTCTCTCATTTACTTTTTGTTTATACGTTTGGAAACTTGCCAGTATTTATAAGATGAGAGAATTTTCTAAATTATTTTCAATATATGAAATATAATATAGTTATGTGGGGGTCTTGTTTTATTCGCCTCAATGAGTGTGATATTAATATTCAATTATAATAATTTTTACATATATATAACAAAAGATATTAATTTAAAGTCAATAGCAAATTTAAAACGTACCAAACAAAAGAAAACAAAGGAAGTAACTATAAGATGAGAGAATTCTCTCATATATGAAATATAATATAGTTATGTGGGGGTCTTGTTTTATTCGCATCAATGAGTGTGATATTAATATTCAATTATAATAATTTTTACATATATATAACAAAAGATATTAATTTAAAGTCAATGGCAAATTTAAAACGTACCAAACCAAAGAAAACAAAGGAAGTAACTATAACGGATCTAAGTTACACAAAATTGTTATAAAATATACCCCTGAATTATTTTATTTATTTAAAAACAATTTTAATTGGGATGTAGTGTGGCCGTCCTTCCGTGTGGCTCAATTAAAAATATAAATATAAATATAAATATAAATATAAATATAAATATAAATATACAAGTGTGTGTGAGGGTGACGGAAGGAGATTCAAAGATTCCCTCGAAAATAGGTGGGTAGAACTGTAGAAGTAGAGGTGGCAATTGAGTTTTTCAGATTGATTATGGGTTGCGCAGATTAAATTCTAATCGTTGTCTACATGTATCTATCTTATGGTTTTATATCTCCGGTTTAAGAGCATGCTCTAATTTTCGGTTATTTCAAGTTAAGTTGGGTACCAGAATTTTGAGTTGAAAATTAAGCATATTGATTTTGGGTTAAAAAAGTAATAATTAATTGTGTATCACTTTTGCCAATTCTAGGTAAACTTAGGTAGGCTTAGGGCCTGTTTACTTCGGTTGAAAATAACTGAATTGAATTGAAATTAAATGAACTGATCTGATTTGATTGGAGCTGAACTGAAGTAAAAGTTTTTTTTATGAAGGATTAATGAGTAGAAAAATAAGAGAATAGTTGAACTGAAATGAACTGATTTTAAGCTGAAGTAAACAGATCCTTAGTGGCAAGTAAGAGAACCAAAAGACAGGTGCGAGATAGAAGTAAGACTTATATATATATATATATGTGATTTCTCTACATCATAAAATATTTGAATAAAATCTTGTTAATTAGAGCAAAAAAAGAAATTTATTGAATTCAACCGAATGTATCTTTCATCATTATATAAGTCAATAACTATAAAATTTTGAGGAGATTATGATGGTCTTTATCATGTATCTATTAATAAGATTTCAGATACAATAAGACTATGTTCTTTTAAGCTTGTAATACAATAAGGCTTACTTGAGTTTCAATTACTTAAAAATTAGAGTTGAAATCCATTACAATATTTTGTACTAAAAGATTTATTTATAATAAAATAAATAATACGAAGTAATTTTTATCCGATCATAATCTATAAAAATAGATTCCATTCAATTTTATTGTATTCATTTAATTGAATTGATATAATATGATAAGTAGTTTGGTTTTTTTGATAAATATAAATAAAATTATCTTTTAACATCTAATAATTTTTTTTTAATGGATATTAGGCACAAACATATATTGTATCATATATCATATATTACGAAAATGACACTTGATTTACAAAGCAAGAGACTAAGTGGGCATCCAATAATAAGATTTAGTGAGAGAGGTCGGTCCACTTACTTGCTTATTCTAGAAGTGCACAAAGAGTAACTCCTAAACATATGAAGGGATTCATACATTCAACAAATTCATGCACACATATATGCAGTGGTTCAAATAAGATAGGCCAGGTGAAATTTAATGGAAGTAATTAGATACATACTCTATAGTAGTTAAGTATTGTATTGAGTACTGTTATGTACGTACTTACGGAGTATTTACATGTTTATATATAACTCACATGATTACTTTATGGAGAAGAAAGATGTTTTCTCCGCCACAAATCAGTTGCAACAAATATTATTTTATATCTTACATTACATTATTTATGTTGCAAGTAATCCATGGAAGAGGTAGTATATTCTTTGAATATAAATAAAGCTCTATTGGTCTAATAGATAAACCAAACCAAAACACATTTAGACCACAAACTATACATTTAATATATTCTTTTTAATTTTGTTCAAAATAATAAATTTTACAAAATATTTTTGGTGTAATTCTAAAAGACAATTTTATTTTTTTTCACTTAATTCATTTTCTTACACTTGTCGATTAATTATTAGATTTATTTTCTTAATTACTTAAACATTGTCTAAAATTAGTTTGGAAAAAAAAACAATTTTACCATAAATATAATCGCACCAAACCAAACGAGCAAACCCGTCGTAAAATGCAATCGGTTTTGTTCGTACGGTTGATTTTATAATGCAGTATGGTTTGGTAAGGAAAAATGACAAAACATAATAACATTGTCTTTTGGTTTAATTTAGTTTAGCCGTTTAGGTGTCAAACCGCACCCAGCACCAAAAATACGTCTAAACCAATTTGTGAACACCTTTGGAATTTTAGAAATACTACGTAAATATTGCTCGTAAAGTGATGGAGTAGGTTAGACCAAAATCAACTTCAGGTAGCAAATTACAACTTTTTTAAAAATATCATTAGGTATTTGTTCTGTCAAATATGGAATGAAGCATAAACTCAATAAAGCCATACATAGACAAACATCACTAATTCACCACACTCGAAGATTGAACCATCAATAAAAGTATAAAACCAACCCAATAGTTTGACTCGAATAATTTTTTTTTGGTGCTAGGGAGCCATAAGGGCGGGGATGAGAATCGATCCCAGGATCACCTGAAATCAGGAGGGAAGCTTTTACCATTTGAGCTACCCCTCACTCTCTCGAATAATTGATTGTTTTACTAAGTATTATTAATCCAATAAAATTACGTAAATGAATATAGAGATGACAAATTTTGGTGTTAATTACGTATATAATACGTTACATACTTTTGGTGTATGAGCTATAATTTTGTGTTTCTACGATAATATCGTGGGAAAAAATTAATAATATTTTGACATTAACAACAAGGCCGGTAATATGGAAGAGATTCTATTATACTCCGTATTTCATATTTTGAAGTACATGTAACATGTTAATACTTTTTCTTTCTTTCTTTTTTTCTTTTTTTTTTTGGTTTTTGTGTGTGGAAAAAAAATAATGTTGTACCACATGGTAGCATAAAACTTGATTTTTTTTTAATATGTAACTGATGAATATAATATTATAAAAATGCTTGACAAATATATATATATATATATATATATATTTATAAAAAAAAATAATAATAATAAAAATTAGCCCACTCAAGTTGTTTAATAGTAAGCTTTCTCGGCTTTTCTGTTCTCTAAATCTGTATGATAGTGATTATTAGGGATTTTATATGCAGAACTCCACTTTTAAATAATTGACATTATAGGTTTTATATACCACTAATAAAGAAACAATAAATCCTACTCCTTCCGTTTCAATTTATTCTTTACGTTATAACTTCGAGCACTATTCACAAACTATGCTTTGACTATTGTTAATTTTTTATATGTATGTACAAACATATTCATATGAGGTCTTGATTTATTCTACCAGAATATCAAGTTTTTATAATTTTTATAAGTACAAAATTAAAGATATAAGTGTAACAAAATTTGCATTGGCAAATGTGTATAAATGAAATATAAAGAATAAAATGAAACGAAGAAAGTACTTTGTAATTCATTGTTGCCAGCAAATCGGTATGTATTAATGTATATTAGCATTAGGTACAAAATCATTCTATATTATATATTGTTACTGTTTTATATCCTACTAAATAAATCGTTATGTTTATATGCTAGTATTTCTTTTTAAAAATTATTATGTACGTAAAATTCATGGATATTAACTAATTATTGAAGCGGGTACGTAATACAAATACTCAACAACAAACCATTAGTCTTGAAAAGTGAAAACAAAAGGCTATAACCATTAACCCTAAAGTTCAAAATTTTACGTGTTATATTAAACAAAATGCGTCACACACTTGCAATCATATGAAGACAACTCAATCATTTTAAAGAAAAAACTCTGTTGGAAAAATTCATAAATATAATTCCAACTATGGGCGTTCACCTAATAAAAGACTGGACTTTGATTAATCCAAAAATGGACCCAACTTTCATGCCCATTTTCCAATTTTGGACCCTCTTAAATTTTAACTTGTAAAATCAAGTAAATCTTGCTAATTATCCGGTTTTTTCTTAACATTTGAATGTTTCGGGTGGAAGGGATGGTTGTGGTGGTGGTTTCGGGTGGTCCTGCTTAAGCAAAAACCGGATAATTAGCAAGATTTACTTGATTTTACAAGTTAAAATTTAAGAGGGTCCAAAATTGGAAAATGGGCATGAAAGTTGGGTCCATTTTTGGATTAATCAAAGTTCGGTCTTTTATTAGATGAACGCCCATAGTTGGGATTATATTATGAATTTTTCCAATTACATTGCAAAACAAAAAATAAAGTAGAATCTTTCACTAATTATTGTACTTTATCTTGTTAGAAAATAATGGAAAGAAAGAAATGTCAAACATCATATTTAAATTGTCAAACAGTAGAATAAGGAATCACGTCAGCCAATAGCAAATTGCTGAGTATTTAAACTAATAAAATCCACCTTAAGACAAAGTCATCAACTTTAATATAATTAATTAGGTGCTAAATCACTTGTTCAACTATTATATTATGATTTGATTGTAGCTTAAGTCATACATTATCTATTCCAAATCATGAGGTCCTTTTTCTCAATGACTGACTTCCAACTAAGTTGATGAAGTTGACATGTAGTGTGACCAAATATATTCTTTCTTTAAAGTCAAATATTTAATTTTAAAGTGAGTCTCGTGTCAGATCATTTGACATTAACTTAACGTAATAAAAAATTGTAATTGTATATGGTAAAAAAAAAAAAAAAAAAAAAAAAATATNAAAACTACTCCATACTATTTTACTCAACAAATAAAAAAACCATGTAAATGGTGTACAATTTTATTTAGGTTAAAATATCATTTAAACCTTTTGTTTAGCAATTTTCTTGGTACAACGAACCAAAAACAACAACAACAACAACAACAACAATCTATTTAAATAAACAATAATTTGTTTAATTATCTTTAAGTATATCTTGCTAGGTACAATCAGTTGTATTATGAAAATCCCCTTTCATAAACGGAGTTGTTTCAATTTTGTCGTGGACTTTAAGTTGAATTTATGCATTTGAATTTCATGAATGAATTTTTATTATTTAAAGATTGACATTGGTGAAGTCGTTGGAATCTAACCACCACCACCCCTGAAAAAAGTAGTGCACTCACTCTATGGATCCCACAAGAGTTATCATTCTATATAAAATTATATATGCGTGAAATTTTATTTCATGTAGGGGTTGCATTGTAAAGTTAATGATAATAATATTATTAATTAGTGCAATTGTGCAAATGGTGTTGTTGTACCTGGCTTTTTTTTGTCGTGAAGAATTTCATGGAAACTTCAAACTTATTTGAATGATTAGTTCGTTGTTGTGATTCGAGTATAAAGCAAGAAGTGTGATGGAGGGAAAGTAGCAAGTTGAAGTTGCATGGACATGCATGTAATAATTCATGTATCCGTGGTAGTTCACTATTTAGTTTTATATATTGGTTGGTTGAAGAAATTATAATGAAATAACTTGTAACGCCGGTAATTTTCGCCAATTAATTAGGGAAAAAAAAAAGATCGATTTGCTAAAGAACATTGTTGTTAGATTGAATTTTTCACTAATTCTTTAAATATCATCACAATCTTATACGGAGAAGGATTGTTGTGCAATCCGAAAATTAAACAAGAGTTTAATCTAAATTGAAGGTATGGATTTTTTAAAATATTGCCTATAATTTTATAAATGCTCTCTAATATTTATTTATATTAATATGAAATTTTATAAATGCTCTCTAATATTTGTTTATATTAATATGAGTTATGAGGCACAAATTCTGATCACATGGAACTTGGACATACTCACATACACATGGCAAACTTGTATTGGTTGCATGGAAAGCTTAGTATTAGCCAGAGGAATCCTTTTCTGTTAGCTTATTGGGTTCATTTAATCAACTTTTAAGACTAAAAGCATTGATAATATATCCAAAATTATTTGGTTAGCTGGTAGCTCAAATAGANATATACCCAAAATTATTTGGTTAGCTGGTAGCTCAAATAGAATTGAAATTCCTCCAACTAACATACACCCAACTTGCACTAAAGACAACATAATCAAAATTAGAGCCTTTAATTTCTTTTTCCTCAATTTTTGTAAACATATGTTCAGATATTAGGCCTACCATAATAACCTAGGTTCCACAAATCATATCTAACATTATATTTATTTGTTAAAACAAGATTCCTTTCTTTTCGTCATTCATGTCTTAATGAAGGATTATTGTACTTTTTTTTCCTCATCACAATTTGATCAATAACATATACCTAAGTCATAACTTTGGTTGATTAAATGATAAAGAACAAAGTTCAATGTTATTAATTGTGAATAACTACAAGTTGCCCTGTCGTGATTAGAGTGTATTATTTGTTGTCTACTGATTGTAGGATAGTAGGATTTTAGTTTTAGTAGTGTCAAGAAACTGTAAGAGTGAGTGGTGAAAATCAAACCCAAAATTTATTTTCTGAAATAAGAAAGGATGTCGTAACCGAGTAAGCTATATGTATATACATCTCACTGGCATATAGGACTAAATAGGAGTAATTAAAGGCACTGCAATTCTATGTGTTAGTGTAATTAATCATAGAGTGACAGTGACTATATCAATTTCTTAACTTTTGTTACATACATAAGGATGATTAATTATAGTCCAATCAAATTTAAAAATTTGGCAAACGTCTTGTGTGCTAAATATATTCTCCAAAATAAAGAACACTAATAATATTTGTTTTTTCTTTTTGTTAATTTAATTTGCAACTTGTAATAATTAATTATACAATNCTTGTAATAATTAATCATACAATGGACCCACATTTTTTTCTAACCACAAAATACAACTATACTGCTATAAATGAGACCTCCCTAACAGCTGCTTCACAGGTATTTTTTTTTTAAAAAAACAGTTATAACCAACAAAATTTTGTCATCAAAACTTCTGTTATACATACATATATATATATATATATTATTTTTATTACAAAACTATAGTCTATATTATTTTTATTTAAATTGTTCATCATATTCATATTATTACATACAATAATATGGATGATTATTCTATGATGAACTACACAAATAATCATACAAGCCATTCTTTAACCTCAAGAACAGATAATAAGTCATCCGAAGAAAGCGGTTGGACTTTATACTTTGAAGATTTCATTAACAATAATAATTGTGGTGATATTAAGATTGATGATGAAGAACAACATGCTTGTTCTTTCTTATGTTCTGGGCATCATCAAAACTCTTCAATAATTTCGGATTCCGCTTTTAGAAAGGTTGTTGGCAATTGTAGTAAATTGGTTTCTAAAAATAGAAAGGTTACCGCGAAAAAAGTTATTGATGAAGATCTAGAGGATACTGCTACTTCACCTTGTCATAGTCCAAAGGTATAGTATATTTTCATTACTTTCAACTCACAATATAACATGTAATTTACTTTTTTTGAGAAAATATGTGGTTTTTTAAAATTTTGTATAAAACTTTTTCACTAATTTTTTTTTTTTTTTCAAATTATTGTGTAGGTTAATGATTTGAATCATCAGTTGTATATGAAGTCAAATGAATTGTGTAGTACACAAGATGTTTGCCAGGTAAATTGCAAAATCCAGCAATTATTATTAATAAGTCAAAATTTTTGTAGAAGTTTATTATGTGGACTAGAAAAAAGTTCATATTTTGTGATTTTTCTTTGTTATTAGAAAAATATTATATTGATGTTGGTTGAATTGTACGTTATATATAGGTAAATAATTACAACTCCCTTCAAATAGAGCACACCAACAAGAATTACATGGACTTTTCTCCGGTAAAATTTTACAACTATAAATTATTTTGTTTAAAAAAGAAACTTTTCTTTTCCCTTGAAAATTATAACTACTTTTTTTGTTTGGGTACGTTAAGACATGCTTCTAGGTTTCTATCTATCAATTAATTTTTAAAATGTTTAGCGAGCTAGCTAGCATGTGATGAGAATTGATCGATCCCAGTTGTTATCCTTCGCTTTCATCACTTAAGCTTGAATATCAAAGCGGTATAGGTTATGTATATTAATTCAATGTACGTACGTGTGGTGATTTAATATAATCGATCAATAATCTAATTAAGCTTTGTTATAATGTGCAGGAAAAATTAGGACAAACACCGGAGCATGCAGGCGAAGGCATAAATATGGGTTACCTAGAGACACAACTGAGGAGAAAGGGACTTTGCTTAGTTCCAATGTCTATGTTAATAAATAACCTTACTTGAATTATATTTTTAGTTCTTACGATTGTAACAAAGCCTAGTTTGTTAGTGTAACCCCTTCTTCCTGCAATATTGTGTATTGGTAAGTAGTTAGGAAGGAGCATCAAAGAGGGGAATTATATCCAATTAGGCCTAATTAATTAATGGCTCAATGTAATTAAAAAAAGAAGTAAATAATTATTAGGCTCTTTGTCATACTATAATGTGATGTAAATGTTTATATAGAATATAGTTATATTATTCTCTATTCTTTTTTTTTTTTTTTTTGATGTGAATGTTATTCTCTATTCACCTTGCAAAATAATATAAATATGTATAGGTTTTGAATCATTCAGCATAACATTTCATATGATATTTCACAACATACACAATAATTTTGTGGCAATTTTTTGTATCATGGCAATTTGGCAAGGTACAATAAATTGTATCATGGACATCTCATCATCTAATTTTGTGGTATATGATAGAGTATATAAATTATTCATGTGCCTCAACTATCAATTTAAGCTTTTGGTTGAGATAGTCCTCTAATATGGTATTAACGTCAGCATGACACGAAGGTCACGAGTTTAAATTTCATCCACCTTTGGGTATGGGAGAGACCATGATGCATCTACCATCGGCTCTCATGTAAGGGGATGTGATAGAGTGTATATAAACTATTCCTGAGCCTCAACCATCGGCTTAAACTTTTGGTTGATATTGTCATCTAGCTAATAGTATCAATTACGTACCCTTTACAAATTTTATACATACATAAACTCCAATTTTAATAGTCTAGGATTCATCAGTTTATAAGCTTCAATTTTATTAAAGAAATGAAACATAAGGTAGCTTCTAATTAATACTATTATACTTTAGTTAGTTAGTCTAAACAAATGACTCATCGATCTATCCGAATTATATAGAAAAGAAAGAATGAAGCATGTATGTTGCTTAGCTCTTGATTTGCCTTGAGATAACAATGAGACAAAAAGAAAACCAACTTATATTAGAGAAGTTTTCTAATCGATCTCTATAAATCTTGATAGACTTGGTCATGAGATCTTGCGTTGACAATTACTAACATTGATGACACAAACATTGTCACCTTCCACTATCAAATGTCTGATATATGTTGAGGAAAAAGACTTTATAGAGGTGCAATCACTAAGGGCCAAAACACAAGTAATTGAGAAAGATACCTAAATTGAATGATAACTACCTTTTCGATCACTTGCTAGTAAGTGAGCTAGTGCGTGCACTAAGGTTAATAATCTTGGTAAAATGACTTGATTGGAGGCTACCATATAAATTGAAACAAGGAATACATGAGCATGTAACTAATATGCTAACTAGAGACTAAATTTAAAGGTGAATTAAGGATATATATATATATATAGAATGATGACAATGATCAGATTGGCAAAAATTATTGATGATAGATAAGTGAAGTGCCTCCATTTTCCATGATTGTTACAAGAATGTTCATGTATAAAATTTATGGCACAGTGGACAAGTTGTTAGTTGTTAATTAGTTACATATTCACTCATTACTCCATGCGTTTAATTTCAACATGTACTTTTTGTTAGATTTAAATCTAATATAAGGTTTAATCTCCATACTAAATTACTCGGTAAAGAATGAATGCGAAAGCGTACCTGAATCTATGTATGGTCTTCGATGGAGTTCCTTATTAGTTTGAGTCTTCTAGTAATTACACTTAATTGGATTTCCTCTTTACTGATGGGGTGTAATTGAAAGTTTATTGTATGTGTCGTATTAGAGATCATAACTCTAGATGTCTATTTATAATAGACTCCTTTTCATAATCCGCCCGTCATGTATTAGGAAAGGCCTAATGGTCTCTACACAATAATATAAACTCATACTCTGTAGTAGACATAAATAAGCCCAACTATAATTACTTAATCGGATCACTTTATTTGGGCCAAACTTTATGATAGCGTATTAATACAATTATAACCGAATAATACAACATGTCAATTATATTAGATCCACAATTCTAACACTTTTTTCCTTGAAAACCCAATTTATATTAACCCACGCAATAAATACATAGTGCAAACCTGTCAACTTGAATCAAGTAAGATAGATGGGCAAGGGTTCCAAATTATAACAATGTAACAATTCAAGGTGTAGCAAATCATTGCCCTTGTCCTCTTAATCCCCCATGCTTTAATAGTTTGAACCCCATTAATCCATTATACTATCATAGTTACCCAAAAAAGAAAAGAAAAGAAAAAGAAGCTAGCCAAAAAGCATTGTGAATCTAGAAAGAAAATTAGAAAGTCAAAAAATGAAATGCGAACACAAATGCGCATCCGGGGAATCGAACCCCGGTCAGTACCGTGGGAGGGTACTATGATACCACTACACTAGATGCGCGTTTTTGTTGTTCAGTCGCATAATAATTAAATTAAATAACTATTTCGAAAGCAATATGTTTTTTTTTCTACTTATCTTTTCTACGTCTTTATTAATCAAAATTGTTCCGCAAATTCTTAGATGCACCCGGAGCACCTTCCTCTAGGTGGTCCCAGGCGCGTATAAGACACGCGTTGCTTTTTGGTTCATTTTTAATACTGATGTTCATTTCACTTTTTTATAATGATGTTCATTTTTTTAACATTGACATTCATTTTCTTATACTTAGTGTTTATTTTACCATTAATAATGATGTTCATTTTTTAAAAGTGATATTCATTTTGTTAAAAGTGATGTTCATTTTATTATCGTTAGTGTTCATTTTTACTTTTTTATAATGATGTTCATTTTTTTAACACTGATGTTTTTTTTTTTTTTTTGTACTCAGTGTTCATTTTACCATTGATAATGATGTTCATTTTTTTAATAGTGATGTTCATTTTGTTATTGTTAGTGTTCATTTTAAAGTTCAGTCTTATTAATTAATATTGTTCGTTTACATTTATTAATGTAGAAAATTGTCTCTGTTGGAGATGCTAATGATGATAGTGTTATGTAAAGTATTTTTATGATGATTTTGTAAAATTTTTGGCTGAGTGGCGGCTGCACTCTCACTTTATCTTTTCTGATGTTGAAGCCTTTTCAGAAAGCATATTTGTTATACAGATCAAATGCTTCTTCATCGCTGTTCACTTTTATATTCAACAATTCAGATTCATCAGCTTCATTTACAATTATTTAGATTGAATCATCTGCAAAAAATGAAAACATTAAAATTAATAAGCTGAACACTAAGTCATTTTTTCTGAACATTCAGAAATTCATATACAAAAGTTCAGAATATAGCTGAAAAATTAAACATATTATATGCAAATGGAATTTTTGAACATTAAGTCAGTTTTTCCGAATGTTCAGAAATTCATTTAGAAAGTTCAGAACATAAATGAATGTTCAGAATTTGTGTGAAAAGGTTCAGAAAAAATTATTAAAAGATTACAACAATCACAAGAACATAACTGAATAACAATTCATTTTTTCTAAATGTTTAGAATTTGTTTAAAAATGTTCAGAAATAAGATTACCCCAATTAGAAGAACAAACTGAACAACAATTCATTTTTTTTCCTGAATGTTCAGAATTTTATGTAAAAGTTCAGAAATAAGATTACACCAATTAGAAGAACAAACTGAACAACAATTCATTTTTTCTGAATGTTCATAATTTATTTAAAAAAGTTCAGAACTAAGATTACACCAATTACAAGATAAAACTGAACAACAATTCATTTTTTCCTGAATGTTCAAAATTTTTATGAAAAAGTTCAGAAATAAAATTACACCAATTACAACTGAAAACTGAACAACAATTCAATTTTTCTGAATGTTCAGAATTTTTATGAAAAAGTTCAGAAGTATAATTAGAAGATTACAAGAAAACTTATTAATATAGAAATTTAATTTCTGAACACTAATTCATTTTTTTTGAACATTTATGAATCTTCATCAGTATATATGCAAAATTTCAGAACAATAATTTCTTAACAATAATTGAAACTTTTTGAACGTTTGTTAATGGAAATTATGAAAAAATTGACGAAAATTAGAGCTTACAATTTTCTGTAAAATCTTCATTGATTATTTCTTGTATATCTTCGTCTGATTTTGTGTTGTTTTGAATTGTACTTTGTTGATTTTCTGTTGAGCCTGTCATGATTGAAATTCTAGGGTTTCAAATTAGAGAGAGAATTGTTTTGATTTTGAGAGAAAGAAGAGAGAGAGAGAATCAGAGAGAAGGATGAGCTAATGTTTCCCTCTCGACGATGAAGCGAAATATGCAGCGTATATATAGCAGGGGTCGGTGGAATATAAGAAAAGTGGCAAAAACACGTCGTTTTGTACTAGGAGCACCTAGAGAAAGGTGCTCCGGGTGTATGTAATCCAGATTGAAATTGTTCCAAGACTCCTACCCACCTTGGCCACCTAAGATTGAAATTTCACGTGTTTTCTTCAATTCTTCATGTGATAAAACCCAAACTTGTGGAAACTTAACCTATTGAAACTTATTGATTATATTGAAACAGATTAAAACGAATTAGCTTGATTGGAGCATTTTAAAGAGAATTGAAACGGATTAAACTTGATATGTATACAAGTTGTATAAGTTTTTTACTTTTTTATTTCGGGTACGTACAGTTATATACAATCATTAGGATTGCATATAAGCAATAATAAAATGTTAAACCTAAAATGAAAATATGGAATTAATACTATGTTTGGATAAGGGAAAGAAACCGAAGGGGAAATAGGAAGAAGGGGAGGGAAGAGAAAGGGATGGAGAAACGGAGCTCCATTCTCCTTCCAAATCTCTCCAATTTTAAAGGGATAGTGCTTATTAAAGGAGGATGGAAAATGGATTTCTCCCTCTCTCTCTCCCTCTCCCTCTCCCTCTCCCTCTCCCTCCCCCTCCTTTCCCCAACCAATTATCCAAATAAAAGAGTTTGTCTCATATCCTTTCCCTTCCCTCCCTTTATCTCCATTTCCTTGTATCCAAATAAGTTGAAATTTCAACTCAAAATAACGCAACAATTTGTGTGATAAATGCTTAACTAGGGAGGGGTTGTACAATGTACATAGCTTAACCTTTCATACAAAAAAGTTTTCAAAATTTTTGCGTTGTTGGATGTTTTTAACTTTAACGTGAAGTGCAAAGGTGGTGGTTTGAGTAGTTTTTGCATACGTGATCGTTATGGTGCTGGTGGTGTGCTGTCTACAATCAGTGATTCAGTGCAATGACGCAGTGTTGACAGTTATCATGGATTTACGATATCAACTACGCTGGTGATTTGGCAATGTTGACAAAATTTTCGTATGAACAAGCAGCTCCTTAGCCAGTACTTGTGCGGTACAATTACGCAAATTTTGTTTCAAATTCACCCGAATCCAATCAAAGAATGATTTTCTAAGCATGTAGGCTTCTGAATTGCTAATAGCCACAGTTCAGTAAGTGAAAGAGATGACAAAGGTTTATCTTGCAGTGGTTCACACAACGTTGTTAATGCTTGATAAACCTCTGATGGATGACAGTGGCATAATAGCGTGCAGTGAGGTGCAATGTAGTAGTGTGAAAGAGGCTGGAAAGGGGAAATTAGTTGAGGCATATGAAATCAGTAACCTTAATATGTGAGGTTAGAATGGCTCAAGGATGTGTAGCATACCAACCAAGACTATAGGAGTTTTCCTTGGCAATCTGAAACCCTGCAAATATTTTGTTGTATTGCTCGATAAGTTGGCGTGTGTAGCATATATGCAACTTTAACAAGAACTATTATGGAGAACACATTGACCATCTAAATCAGAAACTGAATAAGGAAATCAGTGGAATGAACCACTTTTGCTAGTCCCAAACCGCCACATCAAGACAAGGGGCTAGCGATCAACAGTGCTCTTAAGATGAGCAAATATTATTCGTCATATACAGCAAAGAAATGAAGCCCACTAAATGGAATTATGTACAATTTACTTTTTTTTCTGGAAGCTTCTCCAGCATCTCTGGTATTATGTCAAACAAGTCGCCAACAAGACCATAGTCCGCCACCTGCATAACATAAGAGTAAGCCAAATTTTACATATAAAGGAAGATTATGATAGTAGACTTTCAGTTAAGGACAGCAAATTGCCACTACTAGTTCAGCAATCCTTGTTTCTAGGAGGTCAGTATCAATTTCCATGCATAAATAAAATTTCTAAGATCTTTGTGTTGCTGCAATATGGAGCAAAATGATCATATTGACCCAAGTTGCTGGACCAAGTTTCACCAATATCATTTCTGAAACATAATTGCAATGTATCTATCTCAAGCAAAAATCTAATGTTTACAGTATAGATCAAGTCCACATTGGCTCCTCAATATGCATACCACTTCCTTGACCCAAAGAGAGAGAGGGAGATAAGGAAGCTGTACACACTCGAGAAATGTGGTGATTCAGAGTGTTTCTAGATGCAATGGTTTGAAGAGTGATACAAAGTGAGGAGAAGAGTGACACACTCAATATATGCTATAATATCACTGATCGGACTTATGACGTAACATCAGATAACAAACTAGGCAGAAGCCACTTAGCCACCTACATTATAAAGTTTTTTTCCTAACCTGGAATATGGGAGCATCTGCGTCCTTATTTACAGCAACAATGACTTTGGAGTCTCTCATGCCTGCCACATGTTGAATGGCTCCTGAGACCCCAAAAGCCATGTAAAGGTCTGGTGCAACAATCTTTCCTGTTTGTCCAACCTGAGATGTATAAGAAAACAGCTTAGAAAGAGAGGGAAAATATATATAAAGGACATTCCGGTTTCTTAGTAAACCGCAAAATGAACTGTTTTAAGGTAGCCATTGCATCCTAACATTGTGTATGCACCCAATTTAGGTAGACATTGCATGCTAACAGCATTCCTCTAGTACATTGTCAAACTATCTCATATGGACCAGAAACTGAGGTTAGGTTGAAAACCAAAGCTTTCAGGCTGATTCAGCTACATTAAACTTCAATCCATATATATCTGTGTATGTGCTGGTGTCTAGGATGTATCAGAAGTTGATTTAATTCAAAGTGTGCCAGTTGATCTCATGATCTGAATTTAATTGAGGTCACCCTTGCAGCCTCTACGTCGAACATATATATGATCCGTGACTACAAATTTTTTTTCTAAATTGACATAATACTACATATACCAGTTGATAATTGGAATTTAATTCAGGTTAATTTTGCCGTATTCACCTCCAACACCTCCAATGGATATATGATTTATGACTACAAGTTTCTTTTAAAGTTGATATAATTCTACGTATGCAAAATGATGATGGGACTTTAATGAATCTTTTTCTTTCAAATTTGTCTGTACTTCCATTGCTTCCATGTTTTTTAGTGGTTCCATGCAAAAGGGTTGAAATCCTAAGATTGATTGGCAAGTTGGCAACTTTTAGCCCCAACACACTGGATTTTCCAGTAGCTACCAATCAGAATTAACATAGTAATGATAGCTATTTTAGAGGTCCTAAAATTATAATAAGTTTTATGTGTTCTAATTTTCTATGAGTGTCCCTTAGTGTGATGGTCAGCTGTTTACTTGCTATCTTCCGAGTCATAGGCCTGATCCCTTTATGTAAATAAGGGTAAGAGCGTAAGACTGTGTACATAGCCCTTCCCAAACCCTGCTATAATGGTTGCCTGTGTACAGGGTAAGATATCTTTTGATATTCTAAGTTTCTGTTCTATAGAGCTGCTACAACTACACACCTTTAAACTTAAGTTAAAAAGCAACAAGGAACTGAGCTACAAAAATAACAAATCATTACTTGTAAATATTAGCACAGAACTAAACTTGTAAATCTTAGCTAGATCAAGCAGTTTACAATGACAATTAGCAGCACTCACCTGTAATTCATTGGGAACAAACTCTGCATCAACAGCAGCACGTGTTGCTCCAACTGAAGAAAGAAAGCAAATGAACAAGTGTCACAAGAATCTTAGAGGAAAAGGAAAGCTATGAGGGAATAACATATTATATTAGAATATGATGATTTAACTTCATATACATACTGGTCTACATCGAATTAAGTTTTAATAATACCTGCTGCACCAAGTTTCTCCGCAAGCTTCTCTAACATCTTGAAATTCTCAGCACTTTTTAAACCTCGTCCACCAGTTACGACAATGCGTGCACTTCCAAGGTCTGGGCGCTCAGTTTCCTGAGAACTGCGACTTACAAATCTTGATTTATTTAGAATTTCTGCTAAAGAATAAGTAACATTATATTAATGACTTATCAGTGAACATAGAAAGTACAAGTAAAACTAAAACATAGATTTCATCAATAATTGTATCAAACACTGTCAGTTCAGAGCCAGTCCAAGGCTCATTTGGTATAATCAAATAATATTCCTATCTCATCTTTATACTTTTCTTTTTTCTTTTCTCAGTCCCAAAATATTCTGTACATTTCTGTTTTTGGAATGACTACACTAATTTTGAAATTCATTCTCTTCCTCAATACCAGATTTTAGGCTCCCATAATCTCACATTTAAACATAAAAAATCCCACTAATTTCAATCATATCTGCCTTATTAAATGAAAATAAATCACACATTCTTCTAATTCAGTCACTTGAATTAAAAACTTATTGATAATCAATCAACCACTCATCAAAAATATTGTGCAAGGAGTCAAGAGAATTCTGTGACAGAAGGAACTGTTAAGTTGGCAATTTTTCTCATCATTGCCAAAGGACCAGGAAATAATAAGTGCTTAAAATTAAAAAAAACACAGACCTTCACCAAAGGTTGAGAGATCAACCTGAATGATGGGAGCAGCACTGGATCTTGTTTCAGATGTTGGAACTGGAAATGAAGGGGCACGGATGCTTAAAATGCATGGAGATTCACCAGTGTATTTCACGGTACAAAGAGCATTTCCCGCATAAATTGGCCTGCATACCCATGCACACATGGAATTCAGCGTGTTTAGATTCTTTATGTAAACAGCCTATGAGCCTCATCAGCTAAGCTAGCAGCAGAATCTAAGAATCACATATAGGCAGCTGAAGACAGAATTGTCCTGTCGGCAGGAAAATGGCTAATTTTGCAAATTCCTGACTTTAGCTTAGTACTTGAGAAGTGACAACAAAAATCATTAAGTAGAAATACCTCACAAACTGATCAGAGCCAGATATCTCAATTACATCAGTGATTGGAGAAACGTCTAGGAGTGCGGCTGCACGAGGCAATATATTCTTCCCAAACGAACCAGAAGCGGCAAGAATATGTGTGTATCCACCTTTCTTCTGAACTGATTCAACCAGCTTTGCCCAAGCTTCAGCTAAAGGATGTACCAATTTATCTGAATCAGCCACAAGAACCTACAAGACACATCATTGGCGCAGGATTAGAGCATTATAAAACAAGGTTTTCACATTACAAATTTAAGGAATTTCTTCCACTAACTCAGTTTTATTTTATTTGCAACAATTTCCATAAATGAATACTACACATTTTTGCAGCAAACAATTAAGCTTTATTTTTAGCAAAAATTTTTGGTGTGATAACCATTATCCACCATTTAAGCTTTTTTACAATGATGTTAGGCGATGTTTTGTGAGCATTTGCCTAAAAGATTGTGCAAGAAATAAAAAGAAACAGAGCTAATAGAACAAATTTTTATTTTACCACAATCATAAAATTGAATCACATCAGTCAGCAAATTTATATCAGAGATAACTTTTTAGAAGGGTATCAAGAGGACAAGAGGAGTTGCTCATGGCTGATAGTGATAAAAAAACAATGAATATGTTTGAAGGATTGAAGCAATGACAGGCGAGCCAACTCCTGTTACTGTAACAGCCAACAATATCAGTAAGGCAGCTGATAAATGATGTCATACCATGCCTATAACAAGAGGGTGTAGGGTTTCTAACTTCCTCTACTGTAAAGTAAAATTTCTCGTCTACCCCTTGGAGAAGGAATCCTAGTAAAGCTGGAATATAGCTTAAGAACACCCAGTCAAGGCTAACAGAGTTCCTCTTTTTCTTTTACATTTAAGTAGTTTAGAAACAAGTATATCGATAGTATGACTTAATGAGTATAAGAAAATCAGTGTTCCATCGCACAAAAAAAAAGAGCAATTTGATAAGTAGTATTATGAGTATAAAATGGGTGTGTGGAGTTTAGTAGATCACTCCTTAATGTCTTATTTTACCACTAATCTCAAACTTCTGAGTTTTGTATTTAATTGATCAAATTGAGGTTAAAATGAAGCTGGCCATGCAAAGTAGATAAGTCCATAATGGGCATCTACATTGAGTGGCATGAACTGTAAGAAGTGTTCTTGCAGCTCAGACTATAATAAATTCAAGCAGAACTTTAACCCTTATACAATGCTGCAAGACTTAAATCGACTAAGCAATGTGCTACTTTCATAGACACAAATACTCATTTCCTTGTCATAACATCAAAATTATCTAGCGCCTCCAATTGGATCACATCACGTTGAATAATAGTCCTCATTTCCCTAATACAAATGATAACTAGTAAAAAAAATGAAACAATAACATTAACCCCTTGGGTCGGTTCCTTATCAAAAAACAGCAATCATCCAGAGTATCCATTTAGATATCATCACATAGTAGGGTTCGTCCTCATTTCTCATGCTATCTTGAATGAAAATAGTATAATAATCTGACAAGGCTCCCTTTGAAGAGGAGTTGTACTTACTTTTAGATATAAGGGCATAAGGTAGTCAACCGTCCATCCCAAATTCGCAAAACCACTCCTATTCTGAAGCTAATTCTATCCTCTTATCTCAACTCAATCTAAGATCAAACAGACCAACTGGGAAACACCAGAAAAAATTATACAGAAATTGTTCTTTTTACCTGCCCAATCATATATTCATAGACATTTCTAACTTTCCTTTTCTCTTTCATAGATTCAGATGTTCCATATAGACTTATATGTACCCAATTCAAACTCCAGAACTAATATAGGTGACCAAATAAGACTATCAAATTTGAGTATATGTATATCACTAAGCATAAGAATTAGTAGGCAGTTGGACATTCCATGAAAAAATTCAAATTGTAACTGTTCTAAGCAACAGCTTAATCACTGCATATAATATTCCTAGAGGTGAAAACAAAGTGATGGAAATGGCACTTGAGCCAGGGAACTTGAATGAAAAAAATTACCTGGGAAATCAAGGGATGACACGAAGCAGCATGTGTAGCAGCTTGTTGGAGAGAGGGACCAGAACCAGCCACTAGCATGGAGACGGAATCATCCTTGCTTAAACACTTTGCAGCCTCTACGGAACTGATAGAAGATGACTTGATGGAACCTCCTTCATGTTCAGCCAACACCAGTGTGCTGATCTATTTTAAGAAACAGAACATATAGCCACAGAGGACATGGATATAGTAAGCAACTTCATACAATTTACAATATTATTGTAATTGAAGATTGATTATTAAAATAAACTGTGTATTATATTTGTTGAAGTTAATTGTTCTTCATAGATTATCCACATTACAAACATGTAAAGTGAGAGTAAACAAAGATTGGAAAGGCATAGCTAACTATAAAATACAATTTTCACTTCAGAGGCAACTATAAAAATCTATGAAATTAGAGAAGCAACAGATTATACTAAAACTAGGGAGAGGACGTGAAGACTTTGAATAAACAAATGACGATGTTACAAAAGCTGTGAAAAAATTAGACAGTTCAATCCAGCAAACACAGAGACAGTATTTACTGCGACAGACCACAACAGAGCCGCATTAGTTTGGCTAAGTCAATAGAGGAGAATTGGTGGAAAAAAAAAAATATGAAATACTAATATTAATACGGTGATATTGAAAATAATAGCACAAAGTAACCACACAGAACACCTAAGTTTGCAAGACCTTTTTCTACACCCCCATACACATCATGAGCACTGCACACAACCAAAGTATATCAAGTGCATAGAATTAATGGTCGACAAGAAGCAAATAAAACCAAAAGGATGAGAGTTGGCTACATGAACAATATTCTATCTTGTTTGGTCACCCACTAGGACCTTTTCCCTCCATTCACTCCTATCTAAAGCTGTATGCAACTGTAAATCCATTTTCTTTATTCCTGTTTTATTAAACTAATACAGTTCCATGTATCTTACTATCAATTCTTGGTCTCTCTCTACTTCTCTTAAAAGTTCCATCATCCCAGCCCTCAATCTTCCTTACTATTTCTACTTTCCGAGTGCATCAAGCAATTGCCATTCCACAAACCCAAACCAATCTAATTGATTCTCCCTCATCTTACCCTCAATATTTGTCATTCCAATCTCTCAAAGTACTCCCACATATCCATCTCAATACACATTAACATGCTCTATTTTGTTTGCCCGACAATCTAGTGGCTAATATTACAGGTGTATGCGAATATTGAGATGGATTTTATACATGGATAGACACTTTTCTATACCATATTTATAGAAATGGATACATATATACGAGGATGGTATTATATAAGAACATCTAGTTTACCCATTTTAACCGACTAGTCCATATAATAACGCCGATCTAGTGGCCATCCCATAGAATTTTCCCTCTAACCTTAGGGGATCACACATAAGTCATTACTTATCACCAAACCCACCCAAACTTAATAATCAAGTCTTAATTAATATCTCCAAGATGTAAAAGTACATTTCCTAATCTCAAAACTAGAAATTCCAAATCAAAGCCGCACTTCGCCCTTCTCGGCCCATCACTAAGACAAGTAGACTACAATATACTTATAGTAAATCCCTCTTACATAAAAATGGCAAAGACAATACATGGTGACTCTCAAGTGCCCGTCTAACTACAACATCAACAAAAATTTGACAAATTTATCAGTAATCCTTCAGTTGCTCCAATTATAGTTTACTTATGAATGAAATTTTGTAAACTTATTATTTCCAAAAAAAAATGCTTTTATACACTAATTGCCACTAAATTACCTAAAGTTAAACAGTAACAAAATATAGCAGTAAAAACAATTATACTAATTCAAACAAATCAGTAATTAGTATAGTGTAATCATACAAATTACAAAATGCACATTTTTTGAATATTCATTTATATGATTAAATTCCAATCAATACTTAATCGCTTCCTAATCACATAAATTTAATATCGAATGAATAATTTAACAGTAACCTAGAATTCAAATTAACAATCAAACAGTAAGTAATTAAGAATAAAAAATCAACAAAACAATATGAAATGATTGAAATTAAAGAAAAAAGTAAGAGAAGCTTACAAATCGTGAAGTGGTGGTTTTGAGGAGCGAAAATTGAGGATTGCTAAATCGAAAAGACCTAATAATTGCTCCAATTGCCATTGAAGAGATTGAGAGAGGAGAGGTTGATTGGAAGAAGAAGAAATAGTGTGAAGAAAACGTATTCAAATGTAACACTAACAAAAAATGGAGGATATATATAGTTTTTTAATTACCGTAGAAGTGTAGATTGTAGAATACTAAACTAATGTAGTCGTATCATTAAGCTTTGATTTCAACATAAGTTATAAGCTTTGATTTCAACATAAGTTATACTAATAGTAATAGCCTAGGTTGCACGGGTTCAAAAACGGAGACGGAGACGAAAAACGGCAAAATCAAAATTTTTATAAACGGGGACGATAAGGAATCAGCAATTAAAAAATTACAAAAAAAATTTAAAATACGATAGTCTTTAATATTTTAATGTAGCAATAACATAATAGTTAATTCATAAAACTTTAAAGTACAACATTATCATTAATCAACTCGTTCTCTAAATCCGGCTCATCAAGTGAAAGTTCCGCAAACTCTAAGAATCCAACATCCTCCATTAAATCAAATGTTGAGGGAAGAATTGAAAGAGATGAAGAATCAATGAAACAATAAACCCTAGATGCCTAGACTTTAGTTTTGTCTTTTGAGTGATATTTTTCATATTGTTGGGGGGTTGGGCCTTGTTTTTCATATTGTTGGGTGGTTGGACCTTGGGCTCTTACTTTCAATTGGACTTTTATCTTAAAAAGGGTGAGGACGCCTATGTTGTATCTTAGCCGACTCCGAAACGTCCCCAAAGCAGCACACCCATCTCCACCCGATTGATGGCGACCCCAAGACGTTTTTTAGGCGTCCCTGCACCGTCCCCAAGACGGGTTCTCCACTTTCCCAGCCGACCCCGTGCTCCATAGGCAATAGCGATATGAGGTGGATATGGTTGGTGATTTGAAATTTTATTCACCCGATTAAAGTAAGTTTGGGTATATGTGATTGTTTATTTCAAAAGTTAATCTGTTGTATGTAATGGATTGACGGTAGTACAAGTTTATGTAATTTTGTAAAACAAGTTGAGCAATTGATTATTGATTAGTTCATTTACACTTTTTTCAGCGATAAATTATCAGCATCTTGAAAATTGTTTTCTAATTTCATTTGACAACTTATAAAAATTCTGCAAAATAAGTTGTATTTTTTTTTAAGGAAAATAAATTGTAGTTTAACAACAACAAAATTAACACAAAAATTAAATTATGTGTCAACTACTATACCTAATAGAGCATTATTATTATTATTGCCTTCATGGGTGCATAGTCACGAACTAAGATAATCATTTACTCCATACTTTAATTTCAATCAAAATTTAGTTTCAAACCAAGGTACTTTTCTATTTTCTCTTCTCATCAATTTCCATGCTTTTTTTTTCAATTGGATTTTTCTTAGTATTTCGTTTTTTGTTAGAAACCCCAATTATTGTTATTTTCATTGACTATAATCTATTGGGAAATTGGTAATTTTTATTGGGTCGTTATTAATTTATAATGTCTGCAAATTGATTTAGCTTTGAAATTTGAACACCCAAAAATATTTAAAAAACATAGGAATGATTAAGGTTATATAAAGCTTTAATTTTTCAATTTTAATGTTTGGGTGATACTAATGATAAATTGATAAGTTAATTTCAATTTTTTATTGAAATTTGGACAACATTTGGGTGTTTAGGGTTTGATTGTTAGTTCTGTATATTGTGAGCTTATTTGGAAATGAGGTAAATTTGGTGTTTAGTTACTTCAATTGAAATGTTTAGGTTGGAATATGGACTTACTTAGAATTATATGATTAGAGTGTGATAATTTTATTGTTAAATTAGTGTGATCAAATTTGAGGGAGAGTTTCGAATATATTTTCTGTCAAACTCATCATAAACAAGAATTTGATCAATTCGTGATCCGTTGCACCTATTTATGTGAGTTTGTTGATTTAATTGTTAATTTCCTGTTCTTTGGGTTATTTGTTTTTCGAAGATAAAAAATGCCCTAGTGAGTATTACGGTTCGGAGTTCTATTATGGTGGTTCAGTGTTTGATTGTGTTTGTTTGTAGAAGTAATGATGATTATTAGGATCATGATACCGGTGTAGTGAGTTGAGCTTCTGCTGTTGTATGTATCAGCTTATGTGACAGTTCTTGATATTCTGTTTAAGGTTTTTCGATTTGTAGTATATTTCCGAGTCCAATTCTGAGAGCAAGATTGCAAACTTGCATATCAATTTAGGCTAGATTGCAAAAATGAAAAACTATTCTTTGTTTATATGTTCTTCATATGACAACCTTGGTGACATGGCGTATGTGTAATCCTCTTGATTCGACTACATTGACTTAGGGTTTTTTTTTTTTACAAAAAACAAGAATCTAATCATATTGCAATATTGTGGCAAACAATATTGGTTTTCCTCCTTTCTTGGCTTACTTACAAACTTCATTTAACATTGGTCAAAAGATCTCATAAAAGTATTAATTGTGTCATATTGATTCATTCTTTCAGCAAATAAATAGGAAAAACAGATCCTGTGTTGAATATATTGAGATGGCAACTGATTCGTCTGAAGGAGAAGAAGAAGGAAAGTTAGTTGGAGGCAGAAAACATTTGGTTGTTGATGGTGACTTGAGAGAGATGACGAAAAATGCAGCTTGGAGTGTTAGTTCTTGCAAGCCTGGCAACGGTGTCCAATGCCTTCGAGATGACAATTTCGAAACCTATTGGCAGTTAAGAAGCTCTATTTATCTTTCTAAGTTGTCAATTTACAACCTTCATTGGTATTTTAGGATTTCAGCTAATGGTTTTTTGGATTTAACTTTCAGATCTGATGGTGCACAGCCTCATCTTATAAACATTCAATTTCAAAAGAAAGTGAAATTGCAATTAATTGTACTCTTCGTCGATTTTAAGCTTGACGAAAGCTATACGCCTAGCAAGATCTCTATTCGAGCTGGTGATGGTTTTCATAACTTGAAGGTATGTTTTGGAATTTGGACTGTCTAACTCTTGAATTGCTTTATCATCTCTCTGAACTATGTCATTGTTTTCCTTTTGATTTGTATTGTACAAATTGAATTACTTTATTCTTCTGTCTTTGTGCAATACTTCTGAAGAATTCAGATTTCAGAATTCAGACTATTGTTTCCCTCTTTTATTTTCAGATCCTTGCTGGCAACTTCTAAACATTGTTAACATGTAACTTAACTCAACTTTGCTTGGTCTTAAAAGTCAAAACATGGCATGTTAGCGGGATGAATAATGCATCTGGAATACTATTGATTGCTCAATGTGATGATATTCCTTGGTGCATTGTGTTTGCGGATGATATTGTGTTGATTTGTGAGACAAAAGAAGTGGAAATTAAGTTGGAATTGTGGCGAAGAACGTTGGAATTATAGGGGTTTAAGTTGAGTAGGAGTAAGACAAAATATATGGAGTGTATATTTAATGGGACAAGGAGTAGGACGACAAGCTCGGTTAGTTTGGATGGAAGGAGTGTTCCATGTTCTGATTTCTTTCGGTATTTAGTATCTAGTATCCAAAAGGATGGTGAGTTGGACGTGGATGTGGCCCACCAGATCAAATCAAGTTGGTTAAAGTGGAAGGGAGCTTTCGGATTTTTTATGCAATAGGGACTTGAAGATTATTTGGTGCTAAATAGAGAAGAATGGAGAAAGGATTTTTGCAAATGAATTTTGCGATTCTTTGTATTAATTCAGGTCTAGCCGGCCCCAAATTTTTTTGGGGGTTTAAGGCCTTCTTGTTGTTTATTCAATGTATTTTATTGGCAGTTTTGGACTTTCGTTACACACCCAAAAAAATAGTGTCCAAGTTTGAGTTTCCTGTTAAAGACATGATGCATTTCAACTCAAAATACAAAAAATACCTCCAAAAAGTGTAAATTGATCATTTGAACACAGTAGTATGAGTTTGATACTTGGATGAGAAATTCTGATTAACATCTAACATCACTTATATTGCCCTGCATCCAGCAGCTTTATTGTGACTTATTTTATTTCATGTCATCTTCTCTTTTACATTTGTGTAGGAAATAAAAACAGTGGAGCTAGTCAAGCCAGCTGGCTGGGTGTACATCTTATTATCTGGAAATGATCCACGGTGAGTGAATAGATTAATATAACTGTCTAGCTTTGTTTCAATTGTGTATGTGGTAGTCAGCTGTGTAAACTGATTTCTAAGTCTTTTCATTGGTGTTACTTTCAGTGTAGAAGTGAATCTAATAAGTTTTTATTTCTGATACACCTCAGCAAATCCTATTGGATTGAACCATAATGTTGTGCTGCTGAAATTTCTCTTTAAAATCCAAAGATTAGCAACTAAGAATCAACAAATTAGCTTTATCATACGTACTTTCAAATGGAAAAAATGACTTATATTGTCATAGTCTTATTGTACAATTAAATCAAGGTAGCTATTGAATTTGCAAGATTGTAGTCGAGTACCCCAGAGCAACTAATTTTTCAGCATACCATTTGAATATAGATTTTGAAACTTGAATCTTTCAATAATGAGAGAGTGAGATTATGTTGACATATCCTCGTTACGGGATTGAATGTGTGTGTAGAGGGTTATTTTGTAAAGTTTGGAGAAATGGTGGCAAGGGATTTTGCCTCCTTTGGGGTTATTTTGGTATTCTTATTCGCGGTGTTTGTAAAAAGTATTTGGCATAGGGAGTTCTACTTAATAGCTAGTATTATCCTGTCTTTTAAGATGAGTCTGAGAAATGTCTTTGAATTCTTCCTTGCATGAGGATAAAACGGTTTTAATGTTTCATAATGAAGATGTATCAAAATGACCATGGACCATATGGAAGTCAATCACAAGAATCCTAAGGCCCAAGGGAGCCTTCTATGACCAAATTTTCTTGGTGGAGTTGATCCTTATTAATATAGCTATGCTTACTTGATGTCAGATTGTCAGGTAGCATAGCTATAGTGATTCGGGTCTGTTTTGCTAACTCTATGATTGGTTTCTTTCAAGTACTACTCTTTGAAGCATCCTATCAAGTCGTCATTGTTTTCACCTTTTATTCTGATATAGCCGTTGTTTCAACGTGTAAAGGTTTCATGAATAGCCCTCAACATTATTCAGTTCAATCTGAATGATTGCGCCTAACCCTCTTTGTGATTTCTGTTAAGCAAGATTCGCTAGAATCTCATTTATGCTTTTTGGTATTGGATTCTTCCTATACAAGATACTTTAATACAATATGCCCTCCAGTTTTAGTATCAAAAGCAGAATTTCTACTCCTGATACAATTATACCCCTAGTAATGATACCAGAGTAAAGAAGCCCTTATGTGAGGACTTGTGCATTGCAATGTTACAAGAAATCTAGTGCCCTCCTAACCTCCAATGTACTCTGCAAGTCTGCAGTCTGCACCTCATGTTTCAGAGACTGAAATCTTAAGATTTAACTGAAAATTGATGCTTGGTTTCATCAGCTCCCAAATTCCCTTAATATATAGCTCAATTTATTGCTAGCTTGGTTTGCATTGGATTCTTTGTAGCAATCCAAATTTATAAGAATCAACTGTCACCGCTTTACAAAAAGACCTATGAGATGTTTGTTGCCTGTGTAGTACTATATGATAGGTCTACATGTATTCTGTCTTCTGCTAGTCTGGTCTTTGTGCCTGCTTTGATTCTGTGAGTAGCTAGCTAGCTGTTGCCTTTGACTAGATGCTCTTCCCTCGTCTTGGTATCAAACTATCAACAAGCTTTAGTATTCAAAATCTGAGATTTGGACTTGTGTTGTACAGACTATTGCCATTCCATATTTACCCTTGCTGTTGTATTGTCCTATTTCTCGTATTATGCCTTTTTCAGATTGATAACTACTACTTTGCTGTGTGTGTGATATTGATTTCATTTTACTGTGTCTCGCAACCCGAATTATAGATTACTGGTCCTATTTCTCGTATTATGCGTACTAGGAAACTTTATTTAGACTACTCATTTGATCATGTCTAATTGTTTTAGTTTTGAGTTCATGGACCAAATTACTTAGAAGTGTTTTCCACTTTTCACAGGGAAACATTTGTCAATACTTTCATGCTACAAATTGCTGTTATATCGAATCACCTTAATGGGAGGGATACCCACATGCGCCAGATTAAAGTTTATGGACCACGACCGTATGTGACCATTACCATTTGAATATCTAATTTTTTCTTTTATGTTGATATTTCCCTGTCTAAGTTATCGGCTATGAATTGTATCAGGAATCCTATTCCGCGGCAGCCATTTCAGTTCACCTCTGCTGAGTTCTTAATGTACTCTACTGTCAGATGAGGACATCAAGACAACACAGTTGCTGTATCATGCTCCGCCCTTTTCTGTTCTGAATTCCCTTGACTCCCTCTTTTCCTTTAATCTATCCTCGTTTTTTAGAGATCAAAGGATGAAATTTTGATTTATTGCCTGGATAACCTTGGCACTAAATTTATCCAACACAGGCCCTAATATATGCTGCCTGAAATTGTAAGAAATAGCTTTAGGCATTAAATTGCTTCATATGGCAACTAAATGAAAATGAATGTATAACTGTTTAACAAGAGGATTTATTGTTTCGTCGATAATATTTGGAAATAGATAGATGGAGTTGCTTGCACGCCTTGATGATGATTCATCAATCAAGTTTGATTTCGCTTGCAGCTGAATTTGGTTTGTTTAGACAATGTTGTACATATATATATCTATGAAAATTCTGCAGACACAAAATTCTCTTGGAATAGTTAGTAGCATGGAAATCTTTGTTACAATAGAATTGTTTTTCGTTAGCCGTAAACTCAGATTCCAACGTTGAACATCTCTTGAAATCATCTCAAAATTTAAGGTCTTTGTGCTTCAACAGATTAGAAAAATATATAAATAGTACTTCATTCTAGCTCCCGAACATAAAATGCAAACAAACTTCTGTACTCATTTCTTGGGTGGTGCCCCCTTTTTGGGTGGTGGCGGGGGTGGGCGTGGTTGTCTATTTCTGAAATTGATTAAGGCTTGAAGTTGTTTACATAAAGGCTTACAACTTTCCTTGCACACAGCCTCTGTTGCCCCATGTACTCTCAAACATACCTCCATGCATGCATCCGAGCAGGGAGGAATATGCGGTGACGGAGCAGGTGCTGGTGTTGGTGTTGGTGCAAATGCCCCTCCAAGATCGTTTTGAGCGTTACTAGATGCTGATAATATTAACATACTTATTAAAATCATCAATGTCACCCTCATCCAGTATTCCATTTCCTTCTCTTTCTCGTCTCCTCCAGTCCTAAACTTTCCCTACAGATTTGCAGGGAGATTTTTAGGTTTGGATTGAAGACAAGAATCAAGGATAATTCAATAGTTTACTTGAAAGAAAATTAATATATTTTAAATTTAGATTTTAAATAACTTTAGGTGGACTTTTTTTTAGAATTATATGATAATCTGTAAATTAACTTGAAATGATGTAAATTAGTTGCAATTAGTTGTTAATGTTGAGCATTCACCAGAAATAGATTGTCATATGCTGTACATGAAAAACTAGTGTTTTACAGGTAATTTGTGGTTTTAAACACTAAATTAAAATGCTTATTTTATCAAATCTACAATTAAAAGCATCAGCTATATACGTGGCTTGGGTAATTTGGTACTGCACTTTTTCCATTTTACCGTTGCTCTTTGGTTTGGAAAATAATGATTTAATCAGCTTTCTTGACTTCAAATTACAATAAAAATTAATTTACTATTCATTTGCTATATGACATTCCTCTGAAAATTCAACACACAACATAGAGCCATAGAGGTTGTATGAAAACACCATGAACCAACAGATTAAGATGGGAAAACCGGAACTTGCACACACTTCAGCAAAATATGCTGTACACTATCAACCCGTCATTTAAATCTGCTCCTAATAAAGCTGGTTAATTTACATACTAGTAGCAATAGAAAAAAAAATTAGCACAAGACACCATGAGATCTCAATTCGCTTTAATTTGCTGCAACGACGTTTCAGAGAATGCTTAGGAATTTGAAAGCCTAATTTGAATATACTAATAGAAAATGGCACTGTGACAGTGCAAGGACTCTTCTGCTAAAATTGTTACTCCACATATAGTAGAGAGCAACAGGCAAAGCAATAGTAAAATGAACAAAATCTTCAGATTGAACACAAAACTTCAAAAAATATTCAGGGACAAAAATTTACGGAGTGTAACATAGCAGATCTCAAGTACTACAACACTTCCTACAGATTAGAAAAGGTTTTGATCATAGCCACAAACTATAATTTGTTTCAAAATGAAATCCGGCTTGCTTTCTTGTAACTAGCATTGTTCTACCACCAAAATTAGGCCACAAGGGTGCTGGCAGTTGTTGACTCGCTGCAAACGAAAATCTATAATTAGCAAGAGTTTAATGATTGGATTGTGATCCATGAGCATAACATTTTACATTGTTTGGACAAAAGGATATATAGACAGGGGGAGGAGGGGAAACAGAAAGTCGAGCAAGTTGAAGAAAGGCATGAAACTCACTATTTCCAGACTGGTGGAAGCTTCTTTGTCTTCTTGTAGTAACGAGCAAGTCTGTGGATCCTGCTCTCGACCAAAATTAACCTGAATTTGGAGTCCTTGTCCTTTCTGTTCCTCTCCAAATGCTTGCGGATAGCCACAGCCTTCTTAATAAGATGGTAGAGATCCTCAGGGATTTCAGGAGCAAGACCTATAAAACAAGAACACGATAAGATTTATTTTCAGCTTTACCCCTCACAAAAAAATTACATGAAACCCAACAATCTAGGATATGAAAGAGTTGCATTCAGCAAGCGTTCATCAATTAAGATTAAGAACCATTACAAACTCCAGCTGTTAGCATATGAATAAGTCAAAAACACAACAAACGACAAAGGCCCTGAGCCAAAGAATTATTGTAGTTTCTCCACTAAATACAGTCATCTTATATAATCATATCAACAAATAAGGAGTAAAAAGAGGCAAAGGCTAATATTCTTATCCATAGTAAAAAGAGCAATACATTTCCGAAGAAATGCCAAAAGCTTTCATAGTTAAAGGCTGCAACTAACGAATGGCAAGCATCAACAGTCATAGGAGAGGAGGCACTTACAAAAAAAGGAAGACTCAACAGCAACTCTGAATACACAACCTACCTATAATAAGGACTATTAACACACAAAAGAACCTTGCAAAAAGCACCATTCCACAAATCACAAGTACAATGCTGGCAAAATCATGCACAACAATCCCCCATTTCGTTACCAAAATCTCTAATTACCACCTCAAACTTATAATATGAAACAAAACAAAGTCATCTAAACACAATGATTCCATACACCACACTTTTCTCACACACCATAACCCGCTTCATAATGCACAAACAAACATCGCAAACAATACCATTCCACTAATAATGGCAACTACAATGTCGGCATTACCAACATTACCACGTCAAACTAATAATATACAACCAATGTCATCCAAACACAGAAACTCCAATCCCATACACCGCTTCATAACACATTAACTATCATTAAAACATAACCCATTTACTATTATCACATAACAAATACAATATCGGCAAAATCATGCAAAAACAAAACCTCACAACTTAAATTACATGAAACAACATATTAGTCGCAACGATTTTAACCAAAACTAAACAAAAAAGGGAGTAATTAAATAGTAAATTTACCAGTAGCCTTGAGAATACGGAGGATTTTACTGCCAGTAACACTCTTAACTTGTGCAATACCATGTGAATCCCTTAGAATCACACCTATTTGTGATGGTGTTAATCCTTTCTTCGCAAACTTGCATATATTCTCCTCAACCTAAAATCCCAATTTTAAATTATTATTATTATTATTCAACAATTTAATATTATTAAACCCAAAAAAATATTAAAAAAATTAAAACTTAAAATTGAAAGCTTACATCTTGAGAGGAGATCTTGAGCCAACTAGGTGGGGTCCTCTTGTAGGGGAGTCCAGAAGATGAGATACCTTTACTATATACCACACACAATTACACTAATTAATTACAATTACAATTAAAATTAGGGTAATTACAATTAATCCATTGAAGAACATAGATTTGAAGGAGAAATGAGTAAATTACCCGCCACTGTGCATACGACCCATGGTTGCTGTTGTTGTTCTTCGTCTTCAACCAAAAACCCTAGATTTTTTATTAATTAAGGTTAAATTAATTGATTAATGAGTTTACTTAACAATAATGTGATGATAATTTGAATAAACCGAAGAAAAGAGAGGAAAGTTGAAGTATTAGTTTACCTGAAGTAAAGTGATTTGAGATGGGGAATGAAGGAGAAGGGGGGGCAGGGGAGAGACAAAGGAAAGGGAAGAAGACGACGCACAATTTGAGAATTAGGGTTTTGAGATTGGGATTTTTAGGAGTGGGATTTTGTTTGAGTTTGGGCTTTTTGGCCCATTCAGGGTTTAATGGTTATATTACGGACTCGATACACAGTTTCACAAAAGCTTCTAACGTTGTACACTGGTATTTAGAATAGGGGGGAGCATGAGCATCGGAACTAAGTACTCGGTTTTGGATCTGATCCTAGTTTGGACCCGGGTCTCGTTTGAAATTGGTCCAGTATTGGGTCTCAAAATAACTACTCGGTTAGTGCTGGGATCGATGCTGGACAATTTTGGAACCAGTACTCGGTTAGACCTGGTAACACAAGTATCGGTACCAGGTACTTGGAATTGGATCCAGTTTCCGATGGACGTCTGGTACTAGACCTAGTTGCATGCGATATTTCACTTTTTTTTAGCTAATTTTTTTGTCATTCGTATCAGACATATAAATGATATAACCCAATTTTGAAATGTTGTATTTGATGTTGTTTTTTTTTTTCAATAAAATAAGATATTAAAGTATTAAAATATGTTAAATATACATTGCCAAAAAAAATTATAAATATATATATATACATATAACCAGGTACCCAATTTTGGACAATAATGGCATCATAACCAGGCAATCTAGCACCGAGGGTACTACCGGGACCGAGTCCAAATCTGGGTACCTGACCAGTATCGAATCCATGTAAAATGATCGGAAATTCGGCTGTGCTCATTCCTAATTTAAAGTAGCACTAAAAAGCTCATAAAAGTTGACATGACCTGATAATACAACCATAATCTAGCATGAAAATATTAGGTTAGGATTTTAGGATCATGATTTTTAATTCAAAAGGTTAAATTCATTCGTGAATCTAACATGAACTGCGATTAATTGGGTTAGGCTTAGGTTCAAATTCTTAATCCGAAATGACCGAAAAAATAAATGTCCCAATCTTGGATCAGGTTCAGCCGACGTCGACTAGGTACAACATGTCATTTGTTTAGGTTAATTATTTTGGCTAAATATTATTTAAGTCAACTTGAAAAAAAAAAAAAGTTTGAAATTAGGTCAAAACAAAAAGTTAGCCCATTTATGAACTAGGCTAGTTTGCTAATAATGACTTGGAAAGTTAAAGAGATCAAGTTCAGGTATTCAGGTTAAAGGCTTTTGTAATACTGTGGAAATTTGTATCTTTTGAAAATACTTTTTACAATTTTTAATTAAATAATTAGGGTATGTTCATACTTACTAAAAACAACTGAACTAAACTAATTGTAGCTAATTTGAACTGAGAATCGATTCCAAGATCTCCTGGAATCGAAAGGGGTCTTTAACCAATTGAGCTACCCCTCACTCTCAGAATTAAAATAAATTGTTTATAAGAGAAGGAAACTTGAAAATGTACTAAATTGAACTTGGTGTGGATATAAGACTGTCATTCACATTCAAGTATTGGCGGTTTTGCCTATTAGCTTTTTCCTATCATAATTTCAGAGTTTTTTCTTATTTTAGGCTTTAAATTGCTTTTAATTATCTGTGTTTTCCATGATTTAAGTCATACTCGGTGTACAATAATCGGGGATCACTTTTGAAGATTCCTTGACTAAGAGATTCAATCTAGGATGTTTCTTGGAGTTTCTAAAGATCAAATCTTATTGAATCTACTTTCAAGGAAAGATATTTCAAAAAACCCAGATTAATTCGAAAGATAATAATTTATCCCTTTTTTTTGTTCTGTTGTCGAGTTGAAAATCTGTTTTTAATTAGGTTTGTTTTACTTGGGGTCTAAGTATGTATAGGATTAATTTTAGCACGAGTTTTAGGCATTATCTACTTGACTCTATCTTTGTTAATTACACCTAATTAGCAAGGGTTGTTGCATATAAATACTCATACTTTTTATTAATAAAAGAAAGAGTGTTTAAAGGTTAAAAACATTTTTAATAATCTCATTTTTTGTGAATTTGAAAATAATCGTCCCACCTTTTGTTTATCTCATAGCAGCCCCACCATTGATTGTAATATTCAATTATCAGACCTTTTAAACAGTTACCTAGTTTTGATTTTTGTTTTAATATTAATGTCTCTTGTTTCTTCTAAACCACTACCACCACTTTCATCCATTGACATTGTTGAGTGATTGAGTTTGAGTTTTGTGGTTATTTTTGGGTTGCTAGGTCGATTCTTCGAGTGTTGTGGTGTTGTTGTAGTTGTTGGGGTTAAACGTTTTTAGTAGAGGTGGTGGACTGGGGGTGGTTGAAATTTTTTGGGGTGGTGATGGACTGGTGGCTCAATTTTGTGGTCATGGTGGACTTGGTGGTCGGTTAGGCAACATAGAGAGTTTGACTTTAGGAAGGAATAGGGCTAAAGTTTTTCATTTTAAAAAAAACTCTCCACCAATCAGTTAATGCCAAGTGTCCAGGTGACCTGCTTATTAAGTTTATAATAGGTCAAGGTCCATTAGAGGAAATTCCCTCGTTATGATGGTGTGATTAGCGATTATACACAAACGACGTGGCAAAGGGTAACCTAGGTAAGGCTGGAGCAGGAGGAATTATAAGAGGAGATGGTGGAGAAGTGTTGAATATGTTTTCTCTGAACGGTGGGCATTAAACCTACACTAAGGCAGATCAGAATTAATGGTAGTGCAAGGGTGGCTAGGAGGCAGGGCTATTCACGAGTTCATGTCTCTTTAGACTTGGAAGTGGTTGTGAGGTTATCAGTATGTTAGTGAACGCTCCTCCTACTAACTCTCCATATATTCATTTAAAACGGTGTTGCTAGACTCTCGTTATTAGTGTAGGATGGGAGGTTGTCTTTGGGCATTGTTATTGTGAAGCGAATCGAGCTATAGATTGGTCAGCAAATTACGACATAGATTTAGACTTGAAGTTTCAAATCCTTGAAGTCACCTAATGGGTTTCAAGAAAATAATACTGGAGGATTTGAGAGGTGTTTCCCGGCCTTGAAGAGTTCCAGTGTCGAGGATTAGCTCAATGTAGTTGTAGGGCTGTTCCAATAGTGTAATTTTTGTTTGTCTGTTTTATTTCTTTCTTGTTCTTTGTTGGTTTTTTTCCTTCTTTGGTTGGGTTCGTTTCCCTCTCTCTTCACCAAATTTTTTGTTATTTTAATTTTTTTATTTGTGTACTTACAAAATTAAAGAGCTAGAAAATCATCCCAATTAAATAAAAATTGAACATAATTATTGGAGATATTACTCCGCCTAATATCATCAAAGGATACAGAGCTATCTAGTTCATAAGATAGAGTTTGCCAGCCAACTAATTACGTGGCATATGTCTAGTAGGACTCCTAATGCTAGCCTATAAATAGGTCAATGTAACTTACGAGATAACCAAGTTACTAAAATCATCTTTCAGATACTTTATCATGGTATCAAGAGCGGGTTAGATCTTGGGTTCCCTCAAAAAATGTTTCTTCTCCTGCCAGTGGGTTTGAGTAATTAATTTATACCCACCGGCTGGATCATCATAATTTTTTTTCCCTTCCGCTGTGAGTTTTTTTCTATAATTTTTATAATATCATGGTGTTTAAAAATGCCTATACACGAGACATGGTGGTAGGATCGGCCTCCGCCCTGGGTGTTGTATCACGATCCTACACACCCCAATTCAAGTTTTCCTAAATTTTCCAACCCACCCTCAGATACCCTTGTTCAAATTGTTTGTCTTCCAACTATGAAAAATTCCTAACCAACACAACCAAATTTTTTTTACACTTATGTTGCCTAGCAAAGCCCCATAAATCTCCACCGTTTTATCCCAAAAGTTGGATATTTTATCAATAGTGTCGAGAATATTTTTTTTTTGGGAGCAACAACAAAGTTATATGTTTCGGCATATGGAGTTGTCAATGCCGCCGTTCCTCCAATGCGATACATATTTACATGGTGTGTATGATATTCTACTAGCTATTAATATATGACGATTTGAAAGCTCTTAAAAACGGCTATCCCTAAACCGAACAGGTTTTCACCTAAAAGGTTCTTTCTATAACGATTGTCCCTTAATCTAACAGGTTTTCACCTAAAAGGGTCATTATCATCAAGTTTCAAATCGGCTACAAGTATTAATTGGTATTTTCATATTTAAAGCTATTTGGCGTTCATATGTTCAAGTCTACAGTCCAAGTGGTTTCGTTCGTTACACTTACTTCCTACTTGAGGGGGAGTATTGGAGATATTACTCCACCTAATATCATCAAAGGATAAAGATCTATCTAGCTCATAAGATAGAGTTTGCAGTCAACTAATTACGTGACATATGTCTAGTAGGACTCTCCCTCATACCCTGCGCTTAATAATTCCACTTAGAAGGGAGGGGTGGATGAGATTCGAGCCCGTGACCTGTGTGTCACGTTAGCTCTAATACCATATTAGAGGACCAACTCAACCAAAAGCTTAAGCTGATGGTTGAGGCTCAAGAATAGTTTATATACTCTATCATCCACCCAAAATTGAAAATTAAATAAAAATTGAACATAATAAAAACTACTCTCAATTAATTTTCGATGCACTAAGCTCAAGAGTTTGATCCTTCGATGAGAATCAGCCTCAGATTCTCTTAATATTAAGAACAAAATTACAACCAATTAAGCTATTAATCACTCTACTCTCGATGTATTATTAAAACACATTAAACCTAACTATATCTACGCATAGTTAATCCCCGATCACCATCATTATAAAAAAATTATTTTCAATTCAATTTAATGTAAAAAGTTTATCGACATAATGACATAATGACATAATTTGCTTCAAAGGGAGTGGTATCCGACTATCAAGATCAAGTTCTTATTTCTCATTATAATAAACGGTCTACTCGTAAACACATTAGAGTGTCGTACATTTGACATCATTCATTCATCTCAAAACAGTGAGACAACAAACCAACGAAGCTTCTACGAGTAATTTTCTCTTTCTTGAGATCTTCCTCAATTTTGCTTCACTAGATCCCTAATTCTTAGTTTCAATCTCAATTTTTCAGAATTTTTCGTCGCAAAACTTTCGTCGAAGCACCATGATTTCTTCTACCAAGCTCAAATCCGTCGATTTTTATCGGTTAGCATTTGATTTAATTGAATTTAGTTGAATTGCATTTCGATTTTTGATTCTTAATTATGTAATTTGTCATTTGAGTTTTTAATCATGAATGTGTGATTTTGTAATTAGCAATTAATTTGATGTTTATGTCGATCAATCATCATTGTTTAATGGAGTTCGAGTGTAATGAATTATATGATTATTTGTTTTTCTTATATTTGGAGTAATGATTTGTGTGAGTTTTAGAGCGTTTGCATTGAAGATAATGTGACCGATTAATGCAGCTTTTAATTTTGGTGTAATTTGATACAATTGAACTTTTGAAACTTCAATTTTGAGAAAAGTTGACATTATTTTGTGTGATGAATTTGATCTGGAGATCTGATTCGTATCGTTAGTGTATGATTATTGTCTTAAACCCTTTGGTTGATTATAGTTGTAAGTTGGGAGTGAGAGATAGCTCGATTAGCTGCTTCCTTCCAGGTTTGAGTTCGATTCTCACCACTCTCCTTTGTGGCTTGTGGCTCCATAACACCTAAAAAAACAATATTTGTAAGTTTGTAACCTTTTTTTTCCGCAATTTTTCATGTCACCAAAAATAACTTCAATATATGTCAAAAACATGATCAAGAGCGAATATAGTCAAAGAAAAACCGTTCATGATTTTGTTTTTCCTTACGGATTTACAACCAAATAGCTTAAAGTTGATGTATAAAAAGTTAAATTCGATGTGTTGTGACATTTTAAAATGGAATAAGCACCTGACAAATTATGCCACATACTATTGATGGAAGTGAAGTGAGTCGGCGAGGTTTGTAATTGGTGCTACACAGAGGTGTTTATCACTTTATTGTTTTGGGTGTAATGAGGTTTTAGAATTAATCTTGTGTAAAGATAATGGAATTTTGTCCTCATTTATTCATTAATTGGTGATGAGTCACGATGGCGTAGCCACAAAACTCACCCTTCAATTTTTTTTGTGTGTCAAATTTCATTTATTTTACAGCAGTATAACACTGCTACCGCAACTCACGCCCCTCTCGCTCTCTCTCTATTTATATATTAATATTTATCTATTTATTTTTCTTTTGTTGCTATTGTTTGGTTTTTGGTTTCTTTTTTATCTCTTCTATAATAATTGTGCTCTATATTGATTTACATTTGGGTAAAATAACTTAGGAGAGCATTCCTCAAGATAACTTAAGGTTTAGTGCTTTTTTATGTACCCTCAACTTTCACTTAGGGCATCTTGGGTCTTTACATTGTGAGTACATTAGCCTCTTATAGAGACCAAATCACTTTTATATAAACATTTATGATTAATGTACATTTACCTAATTATATGCATGTTGAAAAAGAATGACAATCTATTGTCTTTCTTTAATACTCGATGTTCCTTTGCCTAAACAATGTAGCCTCTTTAGTAGATGCTAAAACTTAAGGAATCTCAAAGTATCTCATTAAAGTGGAAGTTTCTCATATATAAATACACCAATGAGGTGTCTTAGGAGAGCGTTGTATTGGAAGAATAAAATATTGATGAGGCATTTGAAGAACATATTCTGTTACATTTTTTTGTGTGAGAGACGTACCAATTGGTATGTGTATAATGGGAAACCAGATTTGTTGAAACTACACAACCTAGGATCTGTTTTGTCTGTTAGATTTGTTTAATATGTCACCTGTATTTGATGATTGATCTTGTTTGTGAATGCAGAAAGATTCCTAGAGATTTGACAGAGGCATCATTATCAGGTGCAGGACTGTCCATTATAGCTGCCCTCGCCATAGTTTTTTTGTTTGGCATGGTAGGTAGCTTGTGATTGCTATTCTCAGCTTATGCAACTCTACATTATATGTGTGCTACTCAGACATTGGTCTTTTATTTATTCTGCTCCCGCCCCTTCTTAATACTGTGGTGTGAGAGCTGTCTGGTTGAAAGCTGGTTAACTGTTTGCCCAAACTATACTTTAGAGGCCCATAAGAGATTCAAATTCCCAATGCCCTCATAGCCAATACTGAAACTTAGTAGTCTAGTTCATATAAACATATGATGATTGAAGATCGAGTAGCCTAACCATTTGGAAATCATATATCTATCAGTTGCTTTAACATGTGTGGTTGCTTACATGCACTTATTATATATTAGTTATTGGTTGCTGAATTTCAATTGTCAGCACGCCTTTTCTTTTGACTATGATTCATAATTTGTCTTATCATTGGGTAATTTGATTAGTTTTGAGAATGCCATTGTAGTTGAGCCTCGGAAAAGTGATTGTTTTCAGGCCGTTAGGTGAAGAGCAAGGATCTATAATATGCAAGTTTCAAATAAAGTACTCATTTTAGATCAATATTAATTGTCATGCATGTATCTTATTGCCACAATTCAACCGGGGGGGGGGGGGATTCTTGTCAGTGCATGTTTCAAATGTTTAATATTAATTGCATGCAAGTATCCTATTGCCGCAATTCACTGAAAAAAATCATAATAGTGCTTTTATTAATATATATTCATTTTCCATGTTTAATAAAGCTGTCTGATGCGTATTAATAAAAATTCATGTTTATCGGCTTAATTGTAAAATTATCTCTTTACAGGAGCTTAGTAGTTACTTGTCCTTGAGCACCTCAACATCTGTAGTTATTGATAAGAGTCCTGATGGGGAGTTCTTGCGCATTGATTTCAATATGAGGTAGGATGTTAGTGAAACCGATTTTGTCATGTTGTTCATTCAGCTTTTTTCTGGATTTGTCATGGATGTTAGTGAAATGAAAAATAATGCCAGAAACTGTTTTATTTTCCTTGAGGTAATTAGTTTGGTGATAATTATAGCTCTAGTAAACTGTATTGAAAATTTGAAATTGATAGTGAGTAGTGACAGTCAAATAGTGACTGTAAACTCGGATGTTAAATAAAGAGAGGAAAACCCAGGAGCTGCTTTTATTAAGAAAGTGTGTCATTATTACATAATTACAGCAGAATCAATAGGTACAATTTTATGTGTAGAAGCTATTACTTCAATAACAGACTCTAGAAGAACCTGTTGTCAGCTGTTATTTGATGACAGTGATCAGTGATCTTTTAATTGCTTTGTCAACTTCAAGTGTAACACCCTTTGTCCCATACTACTTAATTATTAAATTGATGAGAAATTATATTAACATATTCGTTGAATCTTTATGTAGCTTTCCAGCACTCTCTTGTGAATTTGCTTCAGTGGATGTGAGCGATGTATTGGGAACGGTAATTACTATCATCATACTTCTTTGTGTTATTTACCATAATCATATGAATGCTGAATTGTTAAATTAATAGTGTTTGTGACCATGCAAATTACCTTGCTTCTATATCGTGTTCACATGTTTATCTTTTGGGTGACAAAGGGTCCTCGTTAGACATGAACAGTGTTTAAGCTTTTTGATTCCCCAATAGGTTCCCCAAATAATTGATGAGAAGTGTTTAAATTGTAATTCTCAACATTTTCATGAGTGATAAAGTAATCTAATAGTTAGTTAGTAACTAATATATGTTATAAAATACACTTGCTACTATGAAGTGTATGCTTCTAGTTTATTGTGGATAAGTAGAGTCATTCTATGTTGGGTCAACAACCTTTGTACAATCTCTTTGTTATCATATGCTAAGGATTGTGTATATCCATCCTCTTTCGTAGAAGTATAGAATCTTTGGAGGTATTGGAGTAGTGTGGTACTTTGATGTTGATATTGTTGAGGTGCAAGGCGCCTCTCTAATTGACTAAAACTGGTCCCCCCC
>PYUH01000238.1:4626701-4669489 GCA_016808085.1 Suaeda aralocaspica | reverse complement strand
CCCCCCCCCAGTTTATGTGTAATTAAGTATTTTTCACACACATTACATCATAGATTGGTATAATTTTTGAATCTCTATGCAAAATAAAATTCGAGCATAAAAGGCAATTGCAGTCAGATGGTAAGTGCAATATCTATGTTGGGTCTTTTGCAAGTTTGTCTCTGTTGAAGTCTATTTTATGCTGAAATAAAGGTTCTCTTTTGGAATAATTTTATCAAATTTTCTAAAAGATACTTTCACATGTAGTTATGTTTGGGTGGATAGTGTTGAGCTTTTTTCGCCTCCTACTTTTGTTACATCTTAAATTATTGTCGTTCATCAGTTTTCTCTTCCACTTCATTATTTCAACATTGTGAGCTATCTGAAGTTTTGTTGTTTAATTTGCAGAACAGGTTGAACATAACAAAAACACTCCGCAAGTTCTCAATAGATTCACGTTTGAGACCAATTGGTGCTGAATTCCTATCCGGGCCCACTGCAGGTCTCGTTAAGCATGATGATGGTGGTGAGGAGGACTATGGTGAAGGGTCTGTTGTTCTAAATGGTCAAAATTTTGAAAGACTAACGCAAGAGTAAGTTCCCAATTTAGTAATGATTATGCCGTTTTTTTGTATACGCTTTTGCTCATTTCTAGAACATTACTAAGGGTCTGTTGAATACAGCATTAAGTATTGAAGAGAGGGGCTGTTTTTGGGGGGTGGGGCCGTGGGGGTGTGGGTGTGAAAATCACAATCTTTGCTTTCCCTTCATACCCATGCTCTTATCTGTTAAATCTAGTGCTCCATTGACTTGGTGTGATGACTGTGATCAGAGTTGACCATTAAGGCTCCTCACTGAAAACCTCGGTAGAACTTTGAAGGTCTCAATCTGTGTGATTGTGTGTGTCGATCTTGTGGCTTTTGAATGAGATAAGGGGAGAATGAAGGAGGATAGGGTGCAGCAAATGTGGAAATGATGAAGGCCAGTCTAGAAATGGAGTTAGTAAAGGCTCATGAAGGTGGTGAGCTGCTTGTTTTAGACAGGCATCCCATTTAGTGGGTGGCAAAGGCGCCAAGCCCCTGGAGTTTTGTGAGGTTTAAGAGAAATTATAGTTTGCTTCCCTGTCTTTAATAATGTCTACTATCTCAGACTATTCTATTCCGTGATCCATACTAACAAATCAACATTAGGGTTGTAGCAAGGTTTCATTTGTTTGCCTCCATTCTTCTCTTTTACCCCATGAACTTCAGCCTGTAATGTAATTGATGTCAATACCCTTTTTGTAATATTTGTTATTTTCTATCTAGAGTGAGTCGTTGCTCACTTGATGACAAAGTCAATTGACTTTAAGTTCTCCTTTTGCAGGCATGATATTCTGGTTGTCAACTTCTTTGCTCCCTGGTGCTACTGGAGCAAAAGGCTGGTACTCTCTCTATTTTATGATAAGTTTGTTTTTCCTTCTTAGTAGTTGTCAAATTACCTTTGTGAAGTGGAAACATATAAAATTGTTACTATGTTTCATCTACTTAAAAACATACAAATGCATTTTGGTTCTTCGACAATCTTGTAAATGCTATTATTGAATAACTTTTTTCAATACATAAAGTGCATTTACATATTGGCATCTTTGGCATTTGATAATATTTAATGGCTACATATAAATGCATTTTTGGAACTTCGTTAATATGTAGAGGTTACATATTAAGTGCATTTACATATTAGCATCTTCTCTTTTATAAATAATTATTGTCCTGAATAAACATGTACTGAGACATAGCAGTGTCTTTGGTTTGAACTGGAGTACTGGCTACAGTATTTGTTTAAGATGTCCATTCACCTTTCTTAAACATTTATTTAATTGCATTCAAAAGCTAATTGAGGCATAGAGCTGGGACAAATGGTTGAAGGCTGGTTGGTTAAAGGTGCTATTGCACAATTGTTGATAAACGTTTTATATCAGATTTATTTGGGACAAACGCTGACAATCGTTTTTGAGACTTTTTATGTATAAATTTTTGGGATCTCCTTTTTTGTATGGCTTTGTAAGAAGGGATTGTGCACCACCATGTGAATGTAGAAGATTTTTAAGAGCCAAGTGAGATAATGTGTGGCCATGCTATTTACAGAATTGATGCACTCTGTCAAATCAAGACATTAACTTCATCATTAGGACCAAAATACAGCAAAATTCACCCCGTGTATACACATCTGAAATTCTGAACGGAAAACTGCATATGGCTGCAAGCTTTGTTCACCGTTGTTTTGTCTGGATGATTTTTAGAAGTTAGCCATCCAACAAATTTTGACGAGGCTTTAGCGCATGATACACATTTATGAGATGCATAAAAGTGAAAGAGCTAGGCCTAGTTTGTCAGGTACAATCTCCAAAAATAAAAACTAAACCTGTAGTCTCCCATTAAGCATATCCCAGAAGGGACTGTTTTTTATGAACTGATAAGCAGCTTGCAATATAAAGATTCTTCTAAGTGAAACAATGATATTGGCACTCTATGATGCATGGGTACGCCAAAAATGATATCTCGTATCGGGTATGTCACGGGTGTACACGTTTCGACTTGCAGAAAAAAAAAACCATATCTTAGTTTTTAGAAAAAATAATATTGGGTCCGGATAAGGCTTAAGTTTGTTGTAGTTTACTAGAATATTAACTCATCAATGTAAGTGTTTAGTTAAATTAAATAAACTTAATCTTCATCCTATTTTCCCTTCAAAAAACAATATTTCATTCGAAAAAATTATACTACCTCTGTTTCCAATTAGCTGCAACAATTGAATATTTTATATCTCACAAATAATACCCAATTGTTGCAACTAATAGGAAACGGAGGTAGTAAAATTTTCTTTTTAAAATATATAGTATTATATATATTTTTCCGTATCCATATCCTACAAGAAAAAACTTCGCTGTACTTCCCGCACCCGCTACCCTACTCTTACTCGATGTAAAGTAACGTAGCTAGTGCTCTTTAGGTCTTTTTATACACACCATACTTTATCTAAGTTTACCTTCATTACACTCCCCGACAATCCTGAATTAGAAGAACCGAAAGTGTGCTCCTTGTATGTTTGAATGTCTGATGATGTTGCTACTTCTGTTCATATGAATTCTTTTGAATGCCTTTGCAATTCATATGTGATATGTCCTGTAACAGCAATTTATGTGGGAGCACGTCTCTGATAATATATATTTTTATCTTCCTTGCAGAAACCTTCATGGGAGAAAACAGCAATGATCATCAGAGAGAGGTATGGTTACCTTGGGTTGTATCTTTCTTTTTGATGAAGTTGTTGGGTTGTTGAGGCATTCCTCCCTCTATTTGCTTTAGTTGATGATTAGGTATGGCTTGCAACATTATAAAGGTTTATTCTATCATTTTTGTTTCAGACATGACCCAGAAGCTGATGGCCGTATTCTTTTGGGGAAAGTAGACTGCACTGAGCAAATTGACTTATGTAGGAGGTACTTTTCTATAGCTACTTTATTTTCTTATATATTATGTTGAATTGTGATGAAACGTGGATTTAAAAGGTATAACATTATGAGCCCAAGCTTTTGTCTTCTATGACTGTTCTATAAAACAAGCTCTTCTCTTGCAATGTTCTTGTGTATTTATAGGATTTGTTTGTGACTTTTTGAGCATTTTTCTGTTACGAACTTGAAGCTTTGCTGGTTTGGTTCTCGAATTTTGGTTTTTTAGATAAGGATGAGTTTGAGAATTTCTGTAGGCTAATAGCTATTGAACTGATGACGTTCCTTAAACGTTTAAAATTTCAAATTTGTTTATGAGAGAAACTTGTGTAAATCGATCATCAGATTAAGGTCCCAAAATGTGTAGGGTTTTCTTTTGTTTCATTGTCAGCCCAACATCAATCTCAGACTATGTGTGGATTTGCTCTTGTGTTAGAATTTAGTGATTTCATGGCAAGTATGAGATTTAGTTATGGAACATCGCTGTCTTGTAGTTATAAGCATTCTGATTCTCCCTTTTTTTCCCATCAGGGTATGTGTCGATGTGTTCAAACTTTATGTACTCAAATTGTATATTCTGAATTCTTGTGTGAGATGAAGTACACAGTGATCGGAAAAGTATTGTATTTGCATACTGTAGAAACAATTTGGTAGGTAGGTGTAAATGATGTAATAGTTTGAAGTTCTAGTTTACTATTTTATGCAGCTTGTATCTTTCAAGTCTATTACCTTTTTTTTTCGTCTCTTTAATTATTCTGAGTTTTTTTGTATCTTCACGTTAACTGTCCTTTGCGAAAAAAATAAAAAAAATAAGAGAAGGGGGCAAGCTGATTGAGACGATAGGAGTCAAAACATAGGCCCTCAGCCCTGCTCAAATGTAGACCCAAAATATTGCAAAATAAGGTTAGAAATATTATTTTTGCCATTATACCATGTGGGCTTGCATATTAAGATTTTTTTTTGGGGGTAATGTGTCTCTTATTTCATGGGCTAGAGCGCCATACTGTTTGTGAGTGTGTGTTAGTAATCTATTCCTCGTGCTTTTCCTAGTTTTTGTTGTGAGTAGCAACTGATACCAAGCCAATGGGAAGGGTGAGAGTGAATGAGTCAATTTTCATTTTCAAATTGGCAACATAATGTGATTGTGAGATATTATGGGAACATGTGGGCCAAGTGGGGTATTACAGCTTTGAACGGGAACATATCTGCAAAAAAACTAAGTTAGGAATAAAGTAAACGTTGGAAGAACTTTATGCAGCAAACTAAATAAGACAAGTTAAAAATTGTTTATGCCATGGAGTGTGTGTGTGTTTTTCCTGTTTGGATTGTATTTCTTGATACTTTTCCTGCTATATATTGCTTGCAATGTACTCTCTTCATTGATTCCATTATGGAAATGCATTAAGTCTGGCATAATTTGTGAGCTTTTTTGTGATTTTGCTCCTATAAAATTTTCTCAAATCTGGCCCATTGTTGTATTAGATTTTGCCAAATGTTGTTTGCTCAGTGTTAAAACCTGTTTTCTTTTCTGGCATTAAGAATTTCTTTATGAAAATTTTGCAGGCATCATGTGCAGGGTTATCCATCTATTAGAGTTTTCCGCAAAGGAAGCGATGTGAAGTAAGCCAGATCTATTCCTCTTTACTCTTGCTGTTTCCATAATCTTATTGTCCAACTGTCACAGCAAAAATTCTGTTTCTTTTTTTTTTTTTTTTTTTTTTGTGGGGGCAACCCAGATCTATCAAATCCTCAAATTTGTTGAACCTGTTCATCCTATTACACCTATTACAGCAGTAATATGTTTTTTCTTTAGATGAATTTGTATGTGATATGTCTGATAGGTCATAGTTGTCTAAAATTCATGGCTTCTAAGATGAACATTTTCTGTTTGTTGGTTCTTCTGGTTACTTTGTCTTGGACTGATGGCCTTGTTCAATTCTCTGGATAGCATAGCCTTGTTGAAGGCTTTGGTGTTACTATTGCATCTTGACTACTCAAAGTGAATCCTAAATGTATGGAGGTCTAAGAGACTAGAATTATTATAAAGAGTAATAAATTGTATCGTAGTTGAGCAGTCTAAGATTCTATCTTGTTTCATTATACTGCCAATTCTCTGTTATATGTTTATATTAGTTTGGATCCATCTGAAACAAAAGCTACGCAATGGACTCAAAAGCAACCATCAAGAGTTTCTCATATCTGCCATCTGTCTGATCTTAGTTTCCCTGTTTTAAAATTATTTTTACTAAATCAGGAGTGACCATGGACATCATGAGCACGAATCTTATTATGGGGACCGTGATACAGACTCTCTTGTCCAGGTAACTGGCCCTTGTCTCTCAAATGGACATGCTGTTTTGATTGCACTGATTTTTTTGAAACTCAAACTCACATTTTGTTATCTTGTCATTGCGTTTACTGATTCCTCTTTCTCCATCTTTGAAAGAAGGTTTTATGTTTGAGTTAACTTACAGACTTGTCTTGTTTTTAGTTCATGGAATCTCTGGTTTCTCCAATCCCGTTGGGGAATCAACAAGCTCTGGCACTTGATGACAAGTCTGGCAATAAGACTATTAAGAGGCCAGCACCATCCTCAGGTGGTTGTAGGATTGAAGGATTTGTCCGTGTTAAGAAGGTGAGTAACCCTTAGCTTCTTGGTTTACACTTGGTTTCTACAGCTCTGTCCGAAAACTTTCGATTATATGACTGCATTTGGCATACCTGTTAAATCATGTGAGCATTTTCTGAAACTTGAATATGGCATGATGTGAATCTTTAACATCTTCTTGTGCTTTGGTTTCCCTACTTTTATAGTAAATATATAAGATCATATTTTATTAGTATAAAGTTGTATACTATACAGAAATNTGTTGAACCTGTTCATCCTATTACACCTATTACAGCAGTAATATGTTTTTTCTTTAGATGAATTTGTATGTGATATGTCTGATAGGTCATAGTTGTCTAAAATTCATGGCTTCTAAGATGAACATTTTCTGTTTGTTGGTTCTTCTGGTTACTTTGTCTTGGACTGATGGCCTTGTTCAATTCTCTGGATAGCATAGCCTTGTTGAAGGCTTTGGTGTTACTATTGCATCTTGACTACTCAAAGTGAATCCTAAATGTATGGAGGTCTAAGAGACTAGAATTATTATAAAGAGTAATAAATTGTATCGTAGTTGAGCAGTCTAAGATTCTATCTTGTTTCATTATACTGCCAATTCTCTGTTATATGTTTATATTAGTTTGGATCCATCTGAAACAAAAGCTACGCAATGGACTCAAAAGCAACCATCAAGAGTTTCTCATATCTGCCATCTGTCTGATCTTAGTTTCCCTGTTTTAAAATTATTTTTACTAAATCAGGAGTGACCATGGACATCATGAGCACGAATCTTATTATGGGGACCGTGATACAGACTCTCTTGTCCAGGTAACTGGCCCTTGTCTCTCAAATGGACATGCTGTTTTGATTGCACTGATTTTTTTGAAACTCAAACTCACATTTTGTTATCTTGTCATTGCGTTTACTGATTCCTCTTTCTCCATCTTTGAAAGAAGGTTTTATGTTTGAGTTAACTTACAGACTTGTCTTGTTTTTAGTTCATGGAATCTCTGGTTTCTCCAATCCCGTTGGGGAATCAACAAGCTCTGGCACTTGATGACAAGTCTGGCAATAAGACTATTAAGAGGCCAGCACCATCCTCAGGTGGTTGTAGGATTGAAGGATTTGTCCGTGTTAAGAAGGTGAGTAACCCTTAGCTTCTTGGTTTACACTTGGTTTCTACAGCTCTGTCCGAAAACTTTCGATTATATGACTGCATTTGGCATACCTGTTAAATCATGTGAGCATTTTCTGAAACTTGAATATGGCATGATGTGAATCTTTAACATCTTCTTGTGCTTTGGTTTCCCTACTTTTATAGTAAATATATAAGATCATATTTTATTAGTATAAAGTTGTATACTATACAGAAATGCGTAAATTTTTTTTTTCACTATATATGTATTTTACCTCTTTTTGATCATACAACGAGTTGTTAATGCTCTACATTGCAGGTTCCTGGCAACCTTATTGTCTCTGCTCATTCTGGATCACATTCGTTTGATGCATCTAAGATGAACATGTCTCATGTCGTTACCCATCTTTCGTTTGGTAAGAAAATCACACCAAGAGTGCTGAAAGATGTCAAGAGGATCATACCTTATCTTGGTGAAAGCCATGATCGATTGAGTGGCCGATCTTATATCACCCAAGATGAGGCTACAGATGGAAATGTTACGGTTAGTGTTCAGATATTTCTATTAGTTTCATTTACTACAGTATTGATTTCAGTTTAGAAGATACAGGGAGCTCAAAGCAGCTGTTCGGGCATTCATTGTGTGTCTAGTGTCTAGGCCTAGGGTTTTGATGAACCACGTGACTTTTAGATGAGAGCTACTAAAACTGAGATAGATTGTGTTTAGAGGCTTGAAGTTCAAACCTCATTTTTCCTGGCATTCTCTGGCTTGAACATCAAGTTTGTTATATCCAGGTTGATTAGGACTGGATTACTGAGATGAAAATTTCAAGTCAGTAAACTAACCTCTAGTAAAGAATTTCTTATTTGCTGTTGTTTTTCAATAAGAAAAAAGATTCTTGTCTGTGAATATGGTAATAGGATTGAGAAATTTGAATATATATTGTATGCTGATACCATACAGTAGTATTAAATAGGTGCTTAATCAGTTGAAGTGCGATAATAAGTAAGAACAGATACATTTTGTGTCTTTTCATTTCAAGTTAAATGTGATTATGTGATGTTCTTTAGTGTCCTACTCCTGAAATGGCTGCTCTCTCTGTTTTTGTATGACATACTTTTCTCAGCAATTCTAATTACTGGATAACCTGCAGATTGAGCATTATCTTCAAGTAGTGAAAACAGAAGTCAGAGCATCAAATGGACATGCATTAGTCGAGGAGTATGAATACACTGCGCACAGTAGTTTGGTTCAGAGTTCTACTGTCCCAGTCACCAAATTTCACTTCGAACTTTCTCCTATGCAGGTTTTTACCATGAAAATGCAAGCTTAAAATTCTGCCTCTGTTTCTTGAACCTGGCATCTCTAACCTCTTCCTTGTATGTCCAGGTGCTCATAACAGAAGACTCTAAGTCTTTTTCACACTTCCTAACCAACATATGTGCTATTATTGGGGGTGTTTTCACGGTATGTGTTCTTATTCATAAAACCCAACCTTCCTCATTAGTGAAGCTTTAATTTCTCATTTCAAGTCTACTTGTTTTTTTTCCAGGTTGCTGGGATCTTGGATTCAATTCTGCATAACACATTGCGGCTGATAAAGAAAGTTGAGTTAGGCAAAAACTTTTGATAGGAAAGTGAGATTGGAGGGAGTAGACTCTAGTGTTGCAGGTCCACAATTTTCCGCATGCTGGATATTTGCAATTCAGTGGTAGAAATCTTGTTTGTGCAAAGTAGGGGCACGGACAGTGTGTATAGGAATTGATAGATAAACATCTGGATTACCTTTTTTTTTCCCTCTTCGGGAGAATTGTATGAATCTCATAAGACCTGCTCAGTCATTGTGATAATTCTGTCTTGAATTTGTTAGTTATTTGAATTTTACCTCATTTGGTAATGAAAAATAATGTATGCAGAGTTCAGAATTGGATTCATCTCAATTTCGAGACTCAGGTCTGTTTTGTTTAAACAGCTGATTTGCAATTGCACAAAGCCGTTTGAAAGATGATTATAAAATTACAATAATGGTTATGGCAGCCTGGCTGGTACGCAATTTTGCAAGTTCTAAATCCATGCATTATGCCGGAGTGTCATCAAGAAAATGGTAACGGACTGATGGGTGGTAATAGAAATTTACAAACATACCTCTGTTTTATTGATCACTGATCAGCAATTACTCAAGTGAACCTTTTTTTTTATCGACTACTAACTCGAAGCAAATAAAATGAGGCAATGGTGAGTTTTCTTTTTGTCCATTCTTGCTGAGGATGTCCATGGTACAAACTTTTGTTTTTTAAGTTAATTCTTCTTTAGTAAGCAAGGATATATGATAACTACAAAATAGAATTTATAACATGAGAAAACTGGTACAGCGTAGGAAGTGTTCTTCAGAATTGGCCTTTAACCTAAGATAAACATTTCAAGCGTCGCAATGAAACAATTTTACACCAGACAATAAATATGTGATATCTCAGCAAGGCTCCTGGAAGTAGCAATCTCTTCTGTGTTTACAAACTTATTTTTTTTTTTTTTAAAGCCTTGTATTGCATACGTTACACAAAACCAGAATGAATAAATGATGAAATCTTATGCTGTCAAAAAACAAACATTATTCCTTTCAATTCATATATTCCATAGTCCATACTACAGCAATTACAGTTTGTAAGGTTGAATTTTCTGAATTTATTGGCTTGAGATATACTTTAAATCCAAGTTATGTAGCAAGAGAATAAGAATTCTTACTGCGTAAACAGTCTAATCATTGTTAGCGAAATTGATCTTTATGGAATTAGTCTATCACCCCGAAACATAATTCATAATCATGAAACCAATTACAATGACAACTTGTAGATTTTAGCCTTTGCTGATGAAAAAACTGACAAGAACACAAGTACACTAGCTAGGCTAGCTGCGGGTCGCTAAGCAACCAGCGCAAATTCAATACAACTATCCCTAATCATACTTTAAATCGATATCAACTTGTGCACGTAGTTGTTTAAAGTCTAGTATCCAAAACCTTGGTAGCTGCTGATGCACCAAAATTATATGTACACTATTAATCAAACAGCGGGGATAAATTGTGATACGCTGATACACATATTGAGCGTTGACAACTGTTATTAGAATAGCAGAACTTACAACCTATAAAATAAGTCTACTACTAGAAAATTAGTTCTATGCAGATAATATATAACAGACTGGCAATGGTACTATTTCAACAAACATATATTTTAATTTGAGTTCATGAAACAATCAATTGACAAAGTCAAAATGACTTTCACTAATAATATGCTCCTGCAGAAATTATTCTGCTTATTTTTCAATGTTCAGGTATCTAAGAAAGGGAAGAGAGAAACAAAAAAGGAGAAATTTTACATATGTCAATGGAAATATTAAAGAAGCACGTAAGTTGTCGAAGAAATTCGATTAGCTGTTCTCATTCTTCTAGTAATGGAATTGCTGCTGCAGCAACAACGGCTATCTTCATCATATTCTTTTTTGACTTTCCTTTAGCTTCTGCTGATTCTTCAGGTAGTTTGTATTACACAATCTACATTTTCGCGCTTTGTTTTCTGTCCTTTCTGTTGTCTAAATGTTACTTCTTTTTTCGATTTGATGAAAGGGTTATAATGACTCTCAAAATGTGGAAGTAGATTATTCATTTTTGTTAGCGAAAAGTAATAATACATGTAATTGTTTGTAACCATTTTTCTGTACTTGTTTGTATGCAGTTGAATGGATCCAACCTCAAGTGTTCGTTGGCCGAAGCCTTCTTCAGGCAAAAAAAGGTACTCATAGTGATTTGCTACTTCTATCTTACAACAATTGATCATACATCAATGCATGTTGGTCATTCTTTCATCTTTATTGGCCTCTACAGAGTAGTTTGACAATTTTGTGATCGTGTTGCACAGGTATCATCTAGCTAGTTTTAATGAAGTCGTTGACTTTTTTTCCTTTGAAATTCTTTTCCTATGGTTGCCGGCTTGCCGCCTTTCTAAACATTCAATGTGTTGTGCGGCAATGCAGTCCACGTTAGTTGTTTAATCGGCCAAACCTAACTTTTAAATCTTTTTTCATGCTAGACCTAAACGAACATATTATTAGTTGATTGCGTTAGCTGATTTGACTATTTGTTGTATAAAAAATGTTGGTAAGTAGCTATTACTTTAGTCGTATTAGTACATTTTAAACCAAAAGGCTAAGAGCTTTTTGAAAAAGCTCCTTCAATGAGCTTTTTGGAAAATGGCTTTCGACCCTATAACTCTTCCCAAACTCTTATCACTTTTCCCTCAAACCTCTGACTGCCAAACAAATCCGTTTAACTTGCCACTCCTTACATAAATATTTCCATAAAGGCAGGCTTTATCTAATAACAGACAAAAAGTTTCACAATCTTAAATACAATAGTCCATTAGTTATTTATTTGAACTTTCACTTTACATCAAAACAGCTCAGATTACCATCATCGAGCTCAGATATTACTATTATTTACAATCGATGATATGTAATTAAACTTTGTCTGCAGATTGCCCCGTGGATGTTCAGAGCTGGAACTACACAATTGTAACAAGCAAGTGCAAAGGACCACAATATCCTGCCGACGAATGTTGTGAAGCTTTACAGGATTTGGCGTGTCCTTACAGCGAAGTCTTAAATGACTTGGACAACAATTGTGCAACCACTATGTTCAGCTACATCAACCTCTATGGTAAATATCCACCTGGCCTCTTCGCTAATACTTGCCACGATAGTGAGCGAGGTCTGGAGTGTACTAAGGCTCAGTTGTCCCCTCAATCCTCTTCCAGTAGTACTACTGCTGCATCCTTTCCCACCATAGCTATCTCTGTCTTCTTCCTCCCAATTTTACACTGCATCTTCCTCAGTTTAACTTCACAATTATAGTTTAATCCTGTATTTTTAACAGCCTTGAGATTTACAATCAAGTGTGCGATTCATTGATATTCAAATTGAATGGCTTATGATATACTGTTGTAACATTCAATCTTCCAAATAGAAAAGACTATTCAATTATTTATACAGTTGTAATATTCATGCAGCAATATCTGAAAGACAAAATTTTAATTTGCTTAACCAGCAGTATGTGGACTGAATACCTGAGAAACTTGCAGACTCGTAAAATATTTTAGCAAATCAACATAAGAAGTTATATATAGTTAAACACTAACCAAGTGACAGAATGTATCACATCTGTGCGTCATCAATTATTTCCTCCAAAACAAGGTACTGAAGAGCTATAGAGTATCTGGCACTCCTTTTCCTCGTACTATTTCCTATCATGTGCACACTCTGCTCGAGTAGAAATGAGCCAGGTCCATCACCTTCAGCTTCAAACAGAAATTTGACAAGCAAGTAACCTGTATCAGACTTGATACAAACAATATTCGGGCATTGCTGATTTATGTTTCTTAGCCTTGCACTAACACTCTCACAAGATCTAAGTACAATCAAAAGAATCCACTTACTTTGGACGGTAAAAATAGATGATATCCATCTCTTGTAAATGAACAAGAGCCTGACAGAGTCACCATGGTGTGTATCAGAGAGCAAGAGCTGGCAAGCTGTTGTTTTACTAACAACAATTTGCAATAACAGAGGAACTAAAGTCAAATAAGCAGTCAATACAATTTGCAAAAGCATGCAAAGGAAGTAAAGATATTTTCAATCCAATTTCACAATGCTGTAGTAGCATTAGCTTAGATAGGAACTCACTTGGCGTGGATGATTGCACTATGACAAAGGGCTAAAACTCGAATCATTGCCAAGTCCCTTCCACGGGGATTATTATACCTCTGTTGACACTTGCTTCATACAGTTTACAAAAGGTTAGTATTATGAAATTGTGATCAATTATGCACTTTCACCTTGCAACCATGTCATGATATAATATAGCCATGATCTTTCCAAAATCCACTTAATAAAAAAATAATGCAAAGCCAACTTTCAACATGACCAATTAACATTAGAGGGGTACCTATCAAGAAAGAAGTCACCAAAATCATCAATAATAACGGCACATGGAAAAGGATGAAGAAGATGGAAAGCAGCAAAGTATTTCTTGATGTCTTCATCATCAAAATCATCTATATACCTGGAAACCGCAAAATTAAAAGGACAATATTTATGTTGAATCGAATGAAAGCTAACTGAAAGAGGGAAAAACTTTCATCAGTAATTTAAGTAGCAGTAACTAACTTGATCAGAATTCGCTCAAATATATCAGAGGAAGCATCAATTCCCTGAAATTGGATTGAGCATTAGCACTAAATATGTGTCTATCTCATCAGATGTAGGATAACAGAAGGGATACAAGACCTGAGACAGGAAAGGAGGTTTGGTTTCAAAGCGACGACGGTTGCAGATGAAGACAACATATCCCTGTGATGATGACTGACTTACCATATTCAAGGCATACTGAAAAAGTAATGACGTTTTCCCACTGATATTTCAACAGTACATGGACAATTATCAAGCTTTAAAACTCCTCTTTAATTGTTAAGGCATTAACAATATTCTAGAGAAAGAATAAATACCAAGACGGAGGGCCAGAGAGCAGTGTAAATGGATCAGAAGTATAACAGCCTCCTTGAGGTTGTTCCGCAACAGTGATAACTGAGGCACCACTGCTTCCATTAAAGAATCTCTCTACCATCTTTCTTTCACTAATCGATCTGCAATTGCATAGTCAGCTAATCAGTAGCTCTTCATGCTCTCGATTCTTTCCGTCTACTGCCTTCTCTATAATATCTCCAACATTTTATGAAAATAAGTTTTCACCAAATACAATGCAAGTTCAGGAAAATATACAAGTTACCTCTAAGAAATATGGGAAATTCGATATAAGCTTGAATGTAACTAGTTACCTCCCCTTTTCCCCAAGTCATTGCAAAAACATTTATATCGCGAATTGTAATAGGCTGAATGCCAAACCTAGTTATCTAGTGAATTGTGTTTAACAAACATTCTCTTCTTTTCTTTCACCCAAAAAGCATTAAATTCAACAAGCACAAGTTCACTACAGTAGTAAAAATTAGTTGCAGTGTTCAAACTATGAGCCAAACAATTAATCAGAAAATGCACTATAAGTCTATAACCCAACTTGATTAAGCGAGACTTGATTAAATGCGTCACACAGTCACCTTACTACAGAATCAGAATAAAACGATTTCGACGAAATCAGTAATGAAAGAGGTTAAGGACGGTATCACTTATATCTCATATCAGTAATTCAGACATTCAGTAACTATATTACTATTATACTATATGTATTGCTGTCAAATTACCCTAACACTAACCTTTATACTAGCTTAATATGCCAAAATGCAAGTATTTAAATAGCTAGGGTTTCAGATAAATTGTGAATTCCACTAATTCCCTTTTTATTGATTTCTGCCATTTTCAAATTCAAAACAAAATTCATCTCATTCACTGTTTAATACACCAGATTAAATCAGTAATTTGACTAACCTAATTCAATGAAATTGAATTAAACCCAGAAAATTTCAGTTCATTTTATACTTCAAAAGCAGCAAAAATAAGGGTAAAGTGCAATCAAATTTCAGGGTCAACGCAAAGCTTCAATACAATTGAAAATCGAAAAGAAACAAATCAAATCAGAGAAATGAATAAACCAACTATGCAGAAATTTCAGGTGAAAACCCTAATTTACAAAGTGCACAATCAAATTAATTGAATTAATGAGAAAAACAAACAAACAATAATAATAATAAGAAATAAAATAACAACAATTTTTTTTTTGAAATTAAACAGAAATTCAAAGAGAGAAGAGTAGAAGATGGTTACCGCTAACAAAGGAGTGAAGACGCGCGAAAGTTTGTAACAAACACCCCACCAAAATCAAATATTTTTAGGCATTAGGTGTGGGCTGTGGGTAGAATTGACTTATCGCCATGGGTTAAGGCCTAAGGGTGGGTTAGGTTCCGATTTGGGTAAACGAGTTGTGTGATTGTGTCATGTTTGGTTTCTAGTCAAGGCGTCATTGTTTTCGGTAATGGTGTTCATTCGGATCCGACTTTTCGATCGGCCAAAATGTGATCTGGACAAGAATGAATCCGGATATCTGATTCAACATATTCAGAAGCCGTTGGATTGGATAATCGGATATCCAATGACCCGAATATCTATTAATTAATAGAAAAATGAACCCAAAAATAACACAAAACTACTAAATTCAACGAAATAATCCAATCCGAAATATGTGATCCGATTTGTGATCCAAACTATCCAACCTGAAAAAACTACTTTTTCACATTTTATAATATTTCGATATCTAACAATAAAAAAATTGATCCATATGCGATCCAATTTTTGTCAGATATTATCCGAAATCAAAAAATTGGAAAAATTATCTGACTTTTGTCAGATTAGATTGCTCGATTCGCAGATCAAACCGGATTATTTTGAGCAACCCTAGTTTTCGGTTAGAATGGTGGCTCAAGAATAAGTTGAGTTAGTGTTGTATGCTTGGGCTTTGGAGGGGCTAGTGACTATGTCGCAATAGATATGATCATATAAATCTTTGCAATTTGTTAATTGTTATGCTGTGACAAGCAGTGAGGCAAAGTGTCAAGGCAAAAGGCATGGTGTTGTGTGAGGAATGGAAAAGTTCTTTGGTGATGTTTGGCTGTTAGGGCAATGTGGGCGTTGATGAGGCTATGACAGTGAGTGTGATTTTTATTTAGAGTTTGATACATTTGGTGTGTGGTCATTGTGACTTTTTAGAGAAAAAAGACATTTTTTTTATTCGAGAGAAAGAAACATATATCCGCATAGGCTAGACAACATTAATGTCGTTTAACCGGTCCTTCAACAAAATACGTTCACCTAGGACAAACGAATTACATCTGGCAATATGGTGAGCCACTTTATTGCCATTTCCAGACACATATGACCATAAAATAAAATAAAAAAGTAGTAATTATTTTAAAAATACCAATACTTTTCAAAAAAAAAAAAAAAAGAAAAGAAAAAGAACAATTATGAAAATATAAAATTATTATTTTGCTTTCAATATTAACAATTAATATCAAAATTTGTAAGGCGTTTATCTATATGAGAGTTTTATTTCGGCTCCCTTTTGATTATTGGCTCTAACTGAGTTTTTTTTTTAACTAATTCTATTAACGTTTACCCCTTGTTTATAGTGTTTTTGGTGTTTGTTTAATAAATGTGTAAAAATTAATGTACTTTTTACATGATTTTTCGTTCCATTATAAAATCTAGGATAGGATAGAAGGCCCCAAGGTTTTAAGCATGAACTTTAAGAAAGCCAAGACCTCATTTGAGAAAGGTTTGAAGCCTTTCAGAAGCTAAAAGAGTCTAGCATTGAATTACCCTACCAAGGCGCAATTCGTCTTACCTACTAGGGCCATTATACACTTGTTTTCGTCGCTAAGATACATTGCTCGAGCTATTTTCACTAATGAGTTTTTGGAAGCAAAAGGCGTGTTTCGGGCATAGACAAAATGTCCTTCAGGGAGCGATTCACCCAAGTCGCGTCATTTTGCCTAGGTAACTCGGGAGATTTATTCCTTGGCCCAAATTCAACTATTTCCCTGAAATTTTAAGCTTTAGAATAAATACCTTTTGTCCCTAGGTCCTATGTACACTTTTATCATATGAGATATTTGGTGTACAAAGCCATTCATGATAAGGGTGTACATGTGTCCACCAGCTTATATTATGGCAAAAGCAAAGGGTTTTGTGAAGAGCTTTAAAGAGTGTGTTTGTCGGGTGAGGCAACCATTGAGGTTCTAGCAAGGACAAAGGTAGTTGGTGTCCACTTTTAAATGACAAGTGGAAGCTTAACACGGATGCGGGACAGCGAAGGGAGGTGGCGCTGGTTGCGGCCGGGTTCGTGGTGCATGATAGTGTAGGTGATGTGATGGCTGCAATTGTTCGTCAATGGTGGGGGAGTATCACGACAGAAGTTCATGAAGCTCAAGATCTCTTAATTGGAATGAAATTAAAACTACGTGGAAAGCCAAGTATCATAGCCTAGTGCGGAGTCAGATTATCGTAAAAGCCTTATCACTACTCTTAGGAAAGTTGATGTGTCCTAAGAATATGATGGGCTTATATTATTCTTTGGGTACCTATTTTGATTCAGTGGGTCATTGGTATGACTGGCCGTACCTTCCATTCATTGTGCGGCTAACTAGACACTCGTGTTTACAAGTGAAAGAGCAACAACTATATTTTTATTTTTCAAATGCAATTATTACAAAAAATACAAATCTAAAAAATAAAAATTAAAACATCAAAACTCATATTTTTTAATTCTCTACAAATAAAGATCCATCCTGATTTACGTTAGTAGTATTAATAATTTTTTTAACCCTATTTAAAGTATTGGTTAAGCCACACAAAAGATAGAATAACCTATATTCAAAATACTAAAGAGTCGTTGTGTTGGGGTAAATAATCAAAGGGAATGGGAATCAATTGCCCCCATTTCCTTTGATGGTGTTTGTTAATCCGCTTCTGCATTCCCCATTGCATTCTGATAAGTTAATATTTTATATGTATTTTACCCCCGATCCCGGTTGATTCTTAGCTCTAATACGGCTCTTTTGAGCCACTTCTACTAACTTTTGCTATTTCGAGTGTTCGTTGTGCTTTTTATTAGATTTTTCAGGAATCGATGATTTATCGTTGTTTTCCGAGCCTTTTGAAGCACTTGAAGAAGTTAGTAAAGAGTTGAAGTCATTTGGGAAGCTAAACTGAAGACTAGAAGTGTTAAAACGAAGAATTAAAGAGGCAATTAAGGAAGAACAAGCGAAAACCGAGAAACGAAGTAAAATTCGGCTACCCGCCCGGGTCGGAGCCGTGTGCCCGGGTGAGGGCTGCACGCCCGGGTAGCCCGGGCGGGTGGCTCTGAAGGCCCAATTCAGCGCGTTTTCCCTTGTTTAGCCTGATTACTTAAGTGTTTTTCTCCTAATTAGTGATATTACGCCTCTTTTTATTTTAGAATCCTAGTTTTACTCCAAAAATTCCCTCAAAGTGTAAAAACTCTACTCAATCATTCAATCAATAATATTCAGGTTCTATTTTATTCTCAATTCTTGTTTTTAGTTATGATTATTATTATTTTTAATTTATGTTCTTAATTTTCGTAGTTTTATGTTTAGATTTAATTTTCTTAATTTTTGTTAGTTTTATTTAGTTTAATCATGTTTAATATTTTAATTACTTTCATTGTTTTAGTTTCTGTTTCTTTAATTATGAGTGAGTAGTTTGTTTTCTAGGACTAGGGGATCCATGGTTTAATTGGTGATGTGTTGCTCCTAATTATTAGTTTAACTATTAATTTGCTTGAATTCTTATTGTCAATTACTATTGCTTTCAATTAAATACTGGCCAGGTTTAGTTGTTAGTTTGATATTGTTGAAATCGATGCCGAGAGGTAAGATTACCACAATTAGATCATAAGGGCAATAGGCAAAACGAGTCTAAGTGAGCGAGAGCCATTAGAGGAGTTTTGAAGGGGACTAGATTCGAGAGAATTAGTGGACCTTAATTCAAGGAAATTGATAATATAATTAATTATTTGTGTGCAAATTCACTGGTTAATCTGTAGTGAACCGATGTCCTAGGTTTAGTTATTAATTAATTTCCTTAATCAATTTAGTTCTAATTCTAGTTAATTTCTTAGTCATATCGTCACCCAAAGGCCCTTACAACGGTTTAGACTTTTTAGAACTATAGTTTATAAATTGTAATTGCTTTCCCTGTGGATTCGATCCCTACTTCCCTAGCTATATTAGTTAGAGTGGTTAGGTTTATTTTTGATAGATGTGCGATAGCCTCATCACATTCTTCATTCCTCCATTCTAATACCCTTTTCATTCTTTCTCATCTCCCTCCCCCCCCCCCCCCCCCCCCCCCCAAATCTATTGTATTTCCTTTCCTCACCTTCAACCTAACCACTCCACACTAGCCCTAACCACCAAACCAACCAACCACTTTCACCCACGACAAATTTTATGCCATTAAATTAAAGGAAGACTATTTTTTTCTTTACTTTGTGGTTGCCCAAAAAAATTGTTGATGAATTGTATCTAACTTTTTACATGCGGAATGTTGGATCTTAAAAGTTGACATTTGGTAGGAAGCCATGGATTCAAGGTCAGGCTGAATTAATACAGAACGACCAGCCTTTGAAACAAACATATTATCCCATAGGTTAAGTTTAGAATTAGTAGTAGCGATTAGGGTATTGAAATTGTTGGTCGAATAAATGACTCTCCAAAATATGTTCTAAGATATTTTGTTAAAGAGCTTTTAGGGAGCATACCAAATTATGCTGCTATCGAATGCTTCCTTGAATTAGAAATGTTTTTTGAGAAAAAAGTGGAAGACTTGTGAAAATTGATTAATTGGATACTATCAGTGCTGAAATTATCCAAAAGAGATCGCAAAGAATGTAATGTGGATAGTTTTGCTTTCACAAATAAGAGGTTATCTTCGGCAAATAAGAGAAAAGGAATGTTCGAAGAGCGTGGGGCTAGTTCACTCCCAATTCCTAAGGTATGGAAATGATCTTGTTGGGTAAGGCGTCTCATAAGAACTTCCATGCATAGTAGAAATAAATAAGGCGATAAGGGGTCAGATCACCTTAACGTAGGCCTCATATTGATAGTTCTATTGGGAGTAGTTATAGAAGAACATATTGTTTTTCTATAATATATACAATATAAAAATATGTGTTCGCACTATCAATTGATGGTACGACTGGCCACGTATAAGAATTCCCCTACAAACTATATTGAATCGTACTGTGGATATAATTAATTTTGATAGTGCTATTTATCCTACATAATGGATACACATTCATGTAATAGATAATATCTAATATACAAATAATATATATAAATTATATTATGTATAGCTTATTTTCCAACCTATATACTATTAGAACGTGGAATGTTGAGATTGATTACCACATTCTAGTTAACAAATAAAGCTTTTATAGATTTTCTTCCTTCTTTTTATTGTACTTAATTTTTTTCTATTTTCTTTTACAATATGATAGGAGTGTGGGGCTTACCTCATAGTATGGGGGTAAGAAGGATAGTGACAAGATTGACCAACCAACAAAAATCACTAGTACAAAAAATACATTTTGCTGCACCTTATTTGCTGCGGTTTTTTGGGGTTTTATAAAAACCGCAGCAAATAAATTGATATTTTGGATAAGGAGTATTATTTGCTGCTATATATGATTATTAAAAACCGCAGCAAATAAGTGATGTAGATTTTTTTGTCTTTTTCTTTTTTTTTTTTTTTTTTTCCGTTGGGAGTGTACTGTTCTTATTTTTTTTTGTTTGTTTTTCTTTTGTTGTCCTTCGTTTTTAATTCCTGTCTTTCTTCACACTCACACTCAAACATAACTCCTCTCAAACACTCACACTCAAACCTAACTCCCATTGTTCTTCCTCAAGCAAGTTCGTCTTTCTTCCTCAAACACTCCTTCGATCTGAACTCACAGTGACAAACCTAACTCCCTCGATCTGAACAGTCCACAACGACCCAATCTTCGTCGCCCTTATTTTCTTCTGTCGCCCTTATCTTCTTCAGTCGCCTCTCCTACCTTCCTCGTCGGTGTTCGTCTTTGTTGTTTAGGTAATTTTTTGTTACAAAAAATTATGTTTTGTTAGAAAAAATTGTAATTCGTTTTGTTGGTTCTTATGACGAATTTATCGTCGTTTAAGGGTTTGGGTTTTTTGTTTCTGCTTCTTAGGATTAGTTTGGTTCGTCGCTAGGGTTTAGGATTGAAATTTGCTGCTTCATTGTTTTGATTTTAGCGGTTGTTGCTAGAACTGTCGAAGTTCTTTCATGCGATTGTTGTTTTCGGTGTTTGTTCGTAGGATGCATGTTTGTTCAAAAGCTGCTAATTAATTTATTAATTTCATTTAGAGAAATTGGTGTTTGTTTGCAGGTTGCTAAGTGGTTATAATTGATCAAATTGGGTTTACATTGTCAGAATTAGATAGTCAGGGTTTAGGTAGTCGAATTGGCTGAGATTGGTCGAATTGGTTATGGTGGTTGAAACAACTACTGACGACCAAATTGGGTGGCTAGTGTGGTCGAATTAGATATGTTGTTCAAGTTTGGTGATTATGGTGGTTGTGTTAGGTGGCTTGTATTATCAAGGCCATGGTGGCTATGGTGGTCAAGTTGGGTGGATATGATGATACCTTGTTGATGATTTTTGTTTCTCATTGAATAGAATTTGATTCTAATATCTGAACTATGTTGATGAGCCTGGTTTAAATTTTAAAGTAAAGACCAAAAACGCCCCACTACTGAATTAGGGGGTTCAAGCTTACCATTTTCAGGATTCTAGTATCTAGCCTTTGGAAGTATATGCAACAGCACATTATTGAACCCAAAACTTGTAGAAGGGCAGTTTTAAAAGAAATTTACAGCCTTGCCTTTGTGAGATGAAAGAAGCTTGGTTCTATGCTACTGAAATAGAAAGTGCAGGTTGTAATTTAACTTTAATTTTTGATTTATTCAATTACTATAAAAAGCTTAGGAACCTCGAAAGTGAGTGTGCTGAATAAAGAGGGAGCTTCTTGAAAAAAGAATACAAAAAGTTAGGATTCTTATGCCATAGTTTGAAAAGTTTGACATTAAAGCATCTCCTATGAGTATTATGAATGCCATAAAAAGTTTAAGATCTAAGAGGGTGTTTCATAGCTCTCTTTTAGGATTCAAGTTAAGCCTAAACCTTTCGAAAACCTTGGAGTACAAAATTTTCATAGTTCAAATGTTGAGCTATTGAAGTATTAATATATCCACCAACACCAACTCATAATCATTTCTGCCTATACTTTCCTTTCTCTTCATTTTACCCACAGCACCTATGCACCGCCCCACCAGTTAACTTCAACCATTATGGCACCGAGTTCTTTTCACAATTAAACTTTTGAACGTGGGTTTGGGCTTTCAGAGTAATGTATCAATATCTTTAAGCCACTTATTTTTATAAGCTGTAGCGTGTTGGTCTTGTATTTGCTCCATGGTCAATTGGTCATATTGTTAAGAGTGTCCAATAAATTTTTCATTCCTTCACTTTCTAGCTGATCAGTTCTTCAAAGCTATTTGCATTACAGCCTGTGCCGAAAAATTATCATCTGATCTTAAAAAAAAAACCAAACCATTTTGATTGGCATGATATTTATTTATTCTTTGACACATTTGATTATTTTACAAGCGATGTAATGTATGTAATATACAACGTCAAAAGCCTGATGATGAAAGCCTGTTGTTGCTGTGAATGCAGGGGTTCTGAATTGTTTAAAATTGTAATTCAGATAATGCTGTTTACTAAGGCTTATTTACTCTATATATTTTGATTGGCATATATATGCTTATCAGTGTATGTTTGACTTTAGGATTTCAATGTTGTTTGGACCGTTTGGTTGAAGGTCCTTTGTGGATTTGCTTTGTTCTTTTACGTTTTAAAAGTTTAAAGAAGCTACATTTAGGTTTAAGGTTTAAATAGAATTTCGAAGTACGTGGTATCTTATGTTGGTTTTGGTTCAAAAAATCAAGGGTACACATAGTAACCAACTAAATTCAAAACTTGGAAACTCAAAATCCAGCTAAGCTGGAGCTCCATTTCAAATACTAAAGTCAAAACTCAAATCAGTATTTGAATTATACAGTTAGAAGAAGTGTACATTTTCATTCATTCACAATAAAAATTACCCATTACTAATCCTACGTAATACCTCAGCAGTGGGTGTTTGGTTCAACCCTTTCTAGTAGTATGGAATGGGTGTCGCTATTAATGACGAAAAAGATGAAAAAGTTGGAATCATTTACCAAGGGTATAGGATTCCACACCTCCCTTGTTAACATATGAGCGATGAACCAAACAACTTACAAAAAGAAACGGATTTTCACTCCATACTCTATGGTTTCATATTCTCATTCCATCCCATTCCAAGTTTTTGAACCAACATGCTCTTAGTCGCTACTCACAACTCGAAGGCTATTGGAAAACAAAACCAACCTCCCAAACTAACAAGTGTACATGGAATCTGATAAATTCCTTATGATCTGTCACTACTACGTAATTTGCTTCTTCAATTATAGTAAGCAATTGTTGAACTGATAAACTAATTAAATGTTTATATTAAAGCAAGAACCACATTTTTGAAAGAATTATACACAACCATATATTAAATTTNCAAAGAGTTATACATAACCATATATTAAATTTACTATATTATTGTACTGAATACCTTCAATTGTGTGTTGTTAGTTGCACAAGATGTCAAAGGATCGGTCATGGATGTACAATTGCCATGATAAGGCGAAATTTGTAGAAGGGGTGTTTGAGTTTTGTGAGCGTGCAGAAGCATATTCACAAACTCAAAAAACCGGGGGGTTTTACTGTCCATGTTTCAAGTGTGCCAATGATCGTAAGTTTGAAAGTATTGCTGAGGTCAGGCTGCACCTACTTCTTCATGGTTTTCGACCTGATTATTATGTGTGGAGTTATCAAGGTGAGACAGGAGTCCATGACGGTCCTTCTTCGCGTGGTAATCATCAACATGATGATAGTAGTCATCAACATAACAAGGACTATACTCATGCAACCAATGATGATGTCTATAGGAATGATGATTACGAACGCGATGAAGCGGATCATAGAGTCGAAGAGATGGTGGAAGGCCTTGACAATGGACGAGGCTTTGAATCCATTTCAGAGGCCTCTCGAAAGCCTTTGTACCCCGGTTGTACTAAATTGACCATTCTTGTTGCTGTGATGGAATTGTTTAGTGTCAAGTCAGAAAACAATTGGACTGATAGAAGTTTCACAATGTTACTAGAAAAGCTGAGTGGCATGTTTCCGGATGGAAATGAGCTTCCTAAGTCAACTTACTATGCTAAGAAGCTGATGTGTCCATTCGGCTTAGAGTATGAGAGAATACATGCTTGTCCAAATGATTGCATATTGTACCGAAAAGATTATGAGTTGTTGGATAAGTGTCCAAAGTGCAATTTGCCACGTTATGACCGACAAGGGGCACGGGGTAAAGCTGGTCCGCCGTCCAAGGTTTTGTGGTATCTCCCAATAATACCAAGATTCAAGCGGTTGTTTTCAATTAGTAAGGATGCTAAGAATCTAAGGTGGCATGCGGAGGGTAGAAGGGTGAAGGGTTTGCTACAACATCCAGCTGATGGTCCGGAATGGAAGACTATCAACAGGAAGTATAAGACATTTGGAGATGACAATCGCAATCTGAGGCTTGGGTTGTGCACTGATGGAATGAACCCTTTCGGTACTCTTAGTTCGAAGCATAGTTCATGGCCGGTAATTTTAACGATCTATAATCTTCCACCTTGGTTGTGCATGAAAAGAAAGTACCTTATGCTATCACTTCTTATTTCTGGTCCAAAGCAACCCGGTAATGACATTGATGTGTATTTGGAGCCCTTAGTTGATGACTTAAGAAAATTATGGGATGAGGGTGTTTTGGTGTATGATTCCCATGCAAAGGAGACTTTCACGTTGCGTGCAATGCTTTTGTGCACTGTCAACGACTTTCCAGCTTATGGTAACTTATCTGGGTACAAGAACAAAGGGATGAAGGCTTGCCCTATTTGCATGGACGATGGTGATTCTACATGGGTGGGTAAGTATGTTGACTGGTGTCATCGAAGATTCCTTCCACCTAACCACCCTTTTCGGAAGAAAAAGAAGCCATTCAATGGGATGGTTGAGGATCGTGTTGCTCGTCGTCCATTAACTGGTTATGAGGTGTATTCACAGGTTAAGGGGGTTCAAACCATTTTTGGGAAACCGAATGTCAACTATTCCGGGTTGTGGAAAAAGGAGTCTATATTTTGGCAGCTTCCATATTGGAGAGATTTACAAGTCAGACATTGTCTCGATGTGATGCACATCGAGAAAAATGTTTGCGATGCCATACTTGCCACCCTTTTCAACATTCCGAACAAGACTAAAGACACTAAAGGAAATCGGGAGTTCTTGAAACAACTTGGAGTTCGACCCGAGCTCTGGCCTCAGCTGAAAGAGAGTAAAAAAAGGAAGAATCAGGAGGAAGATGTACCATCACAGAAAGGAAAGGGGAAGGAAAAGGTGCAACAAAGTTCAAATGAAGAGAAAAAAACCTACTACCTTCCTCCAGCTTGCTACACAATGTCGAAACAGGAGAAGATACACTTCTGCACATCTTTATACAACTTAAAGGTGCCGTCAGGGTATTCTTCTAACATGAGAAGATTTGTGACTTTAGATGGTGAGTTGATGTTATCTAGTATGAAATCACACGACTGTCATGTTATGATGCAAGTGTTTTTACCAATTGCAATCCGTGGGATTTTACCTAAACATGTTAGGTACACCATCACCGAACTATGTTCCTTCTTCAATACAATATGTAGCAAAGCACTAGATCCAACTACGTTGGATACCCTCCAAGCACGTGTAGTTGAAACTCTTTGTAAGTTTGAGATGTATTTCCCGCCTGCATTCTTCGATATAATGGTCCACCTAATTGTACATCTCGTTCGTGAGATTAAGCTTCTAGGTCCCGTGTTCTTGAGATGGTGCTATCCTTATGAAAGACATATGGGGGTCTTAGGTAACAAGGTGGCGAATCCTGCAAGACCAGAATCTAGTATTGTTCAAGGGGTCATCAGTGATGAGGTCGGAAATTTCATAGCAGAATACGTTGCAGGTGCACATCCTATTGGTTTGCCTAAAACACGTCATGAATGGAGGCTTGATGGGAAGGGTACTATTGGGTCAAGAACGAGTTTGGCGAATCTGACAGTCCTCAACCAAGCTCATTTGTATGTGTTACATCATATGGCAGAAGTTCATCCTTTTCTTACTGAACATTGGCAGATCTTAAAGACTCAAAATCCAGGGATATCTGAAAGGGCATTGTCTAATTTGCATAATAAGACATTTATTGAGTGGTTTCACAACCGAGTTGTTGTGGACAATCTGCAGGGTGTGACTGAAATAGTGAAGTGGTTAGCTTATGGTCCTCGGGAAACCATTACAAATTACGAGGGTTATGATATAAATGGGTACTCATTCTGGACCACTTATCAGGATCAAAAGTCCCCATGTGTGCAGAATAGTGGTGTATCCTTGTTGGCATCATCAACCTTTTATGCTAGTGCAAAGGATCAAACTCCGATAGATGCTACGGTAATGTACTACGGCCAAATTGCAGAAATGTGGGAGTTAGAGTATTGTACCTTCAATGTTTGCCTTTTCAAATGCAAATGGGTAGATAATAATCGGCGTTCCGTAAAAAATGATGACCCGTGCGGTTTCACTCTTGTTGACATGACTCGAATGCGTGAGGGTCCTGAGCCTTTCATACTTGCGGGGCAAGCAAAGCAAGTTTTCTACGTAACCGACCCTGCTGACTCAAAATGGTCTATAGTGTTGCCGGGGAAACGTAGTATCCTGGGCATCGGAGATGTTGACGATGAGGAAGAGTATGACGCTTTTGAGGATTCTTCACCTTTTATGTGTCCTAAAACAAGTGTTGCCGAATCGGTTGCTAACGAGTCCAGTTACCTGCGTGAAGACCACGCTGAAGGGATAACTGTTGCTGAAAATTGAATGTACTGAAAATTGTAACACATTTAATTATGATATGCACATTTAAATATGATATACACATGTAAATGTAAGACATTTTAGTATGATATATACATTTCATTATCATCTCCAGGGATTTTGCGTCAATGATTTTTTAGTCGTTTTGAGTGATTTTTAAGTGATTTTATTTTTACTTTGTTCAACGAATGTTGGTATATTGTTATGATATCGGCTACAGATTTCTTTCATGTCCATTATTTGTATTTACATTGATTTGTGTTTGTAGGTTACATTGAAGTCCATGTGCAGTGACGATTCAATACGTACCGGTGATGAGTCAAGTTCTTCGTCCGACCCAAGTTTTGACCATCGCTTAGAGCAAGATCAAGGAGAGCCGGAAGATATAGAGTACGACAAATTCCTTCAGAAGGTAGAGCAGTTCGAGAAAATGGCTGACGAAGCACCACCAATTAATGAAGCCGAAACTGCAGCCCCTACAATTGTGGCTAGTCAGCCACAGCAGACTGCATCTCAGCAGCCTGAGTTCGCACCTGATCAGGCTGTTGTTGAGCAACCTCATTCCACACCGGATCAGGCTGCTGGTCAGCACGCATCTTCTGCTGACAGGGGTGTGACGAAGTCCTTGTGCAACAGGAGAGGAAGAGGTCCTTCTAGGGGTGTCAAGTCGACTACACCTATGTATCTCGAGTACAATAATGCTGGCCAACCATGCGGTGAGTGGCGAAAAATGTATGGGAGACATATCGGCATTTGTATGAGAAAGCTATCTATTTTGCTGAAGTGGGAAGACGTGGAGGATGGCTTGAAAGCAGCTATGTGGCAAGATACTGTGGTATGTCGTTGTTATGTGTAGAAGGACTTAATATTTATGGTTTAACTTGCATATTGGCTTAACTTTAATGTAGTATATGCTAAACCTTATGTGTTTTATGTAGAATTTGTTCCATATCGAAGTTGATGAGGCTAAGAGGCAACTTTTTCTCTCGGCCGTTGCGGAAAGATTTAGAGATTTTAAGTCTAAACTTGTGAGTGGGTGGATCACCAAAAAAAGGAAGCGATCAATGAAGGAAGCTAATAAGATGCCATACGAAATTTACCCTCACATATCGAGCAAAGAATGGGAGGCCTTTGTTGCAAAGAAAACAACTCCGGAGCAAGTAGTAAGTATATCACTAACCATCGTACCTGTTGTTACATTAATCCTATGTTTTACTAACCATCATTTGCCTTTTGGTTTGGACAGGAAAAACGCGCTATTGCTTCACAAAGTGCCTTGCAGAAGAAGGCCTATCACCGCATGGGGCAAAAACCTTATGAGCGGTCAAAAGATGATTGGAAAGAAGAAGGTTTTTATGAAAAGGTGGTGTCGTGTGTTGGTGACAAGGAAGCCACCTCTTCTTCATCTGTTACGGTAACCGGCTCAAATCGCGTAGTAGATTGGTACTGTTCTTTACATGCTAGAGATGCAAGTGGGAGGCGAGTGATTGTAGACCCTGAGTTGAAGAAAGTGGCAGATGCTGTGGTAAGAAAATTCGTTTCATTTTTTGCCATTTTTGTTTGATTTTTGCTGTTTTCGTTTGCTGTTTTTTATGTGTTCGTTTTTGCTATTCTTCGTTTGATTTTTGCTATTTTTCGTTTGATTAGTAGCTACTATGTATTTCATGCCAACTAATTTTGAGAAATCCTACCCATTCCTATTTACTTTGTCTAATATCAACATTGAATTAAAGTAGAACATAAAACCAAGATTCAATTAAAATAGAACATCAATAGTACTTGATTGAACATAATATGAAGATTCAATTTTGTATCTATAACACAGCTTGGAACGAACAACGAGGGTGAATCTCAAGGTCAGAATCCTACCCCTGCAGCAGGACTTCCCCCGGACCACGCAGGACGTGTGAAAGGTTTGGGAGGTGTACGTTTAGGTAAGCGAAGGGCATTTCCACAAGACAAGTCAGGAAGTAGTTCTTCAAAAACGAAGATCAGTCCAGAAATGGAAAAAATGGTGGAGGAGTTGGTCAAACAAAAGTTCAAAGCTCTATGTGAGAAGGTGGGAATTCATGATGTAGATTCACCTAATGAAGATGAAGTTCATGACAAGTCAAGCCGGCGAAAACAGACTTCCCGAGCTTCAAGTGAGCCTCCCATTCCAGATGTGGAGGTAATGTTTGCTAACTTTTTTCATACTTTTAACTTCATTTTTTAATAGTTTACACTTTATTTTTTAGTACTTTTAACTTTATTTTTTGATCATATGGCCTTCAACTGTAACTATTTTGCAGGAGGAAACACCATGCACATTGCTTCTCCGGGATCCACGAGGTGGAAATGGTGGTTTACTGGTGGTTGCATTTGGCCATCTTCAACCAACTGTCCAGGCCCAAGTCTCGCATCTCCAAGCTGTCGGTGTAGGCAATTGTAACGTCTCAGTTGATTCTATTGTAGACGGATGGGAAGATGTAATACTTCCCCTTCCGCGGCCAGAGTGGGGATTGAATACTTTGGGAGAAGCACGAGGGAGTTTCGTGACGTGGCCTAGGAAATGGGTGCGGTTTGCAGAAGAGGTGAGTAAAACCCTTAAATAAAATTGATTAATACTAATTTTCCAATTATCGTTTTAATCCTTTTTATTGTCGTTGTCATATATATGTTAATGTGAATAAAGGGGGGAGCTGAAAGAGAACAAGAACAAGAACACGACAACAGAGATTCCGCAAAAGAACAAAAGGATGGCCCGAACAACAAGATTTCCTCGAAAGGTTCAAACAAGGAAGATGAAGATGAGGTGTACAAAAATGTGTCACCCGCGTGTCAGTGGCTACATGAATGCACCAAAGATGAGCCGGAAGAGAATCCTTTAAAGGTGTGGTTGAGCAAGGATCAATTCCACTACTTTGAGGATGCTGAGACATGTGTAACGAAAGCTGATGTTTATGATTTCCTCGTTGGGGAGATGTTGTCTTTGTCAGTGTTGCAAGCGTTCATGAGGTTACTGCTTTCTCCGTACCTTTTTAATTTTAAGTTACATGCTTTTTACTTACAAACGTAATAGAGATTCCATTTTTACATAATTCATGTATGTTCTATTTCCAAAAGCTGCCTCTTTAATTCTATTGATTTTGTTTGAATGACTGTTTACGAGATGCAGCAACTTGTACACTAATGTTTCTCCTTTTTTTCCACCTTAATTAGTTGTGTGTACTTAGATTTGTCCGGAACCAATACCATGAACAAGGTGGGGTGGTTGTGTCCTCAAGAGATTTATGAGGAACGATGTCTAAAGAGCAAGGGTGATGTGAAAGCGTACCTTGAAACCGCCATCAAAGAAGCAATTCGAGCGAAAAGGAAGTTCATTATCGCTCCGTCACTTGAGGAGTAAGTCCTTTTCACTTTCCCATTGTTTCTCCCCCACCCTTATTGATTTGGCAACTTTCCCATTGTTAGTTCCGATTTCCAAATGTTATGCTTTCTCTTGTTTGGCGCAGTTCACATTGGGTGCTTTTGTTGATATCACCTTTGACATACAAGGTGTATCAATTAGATTCTTGCCGTCCTCAATCGCCACGTAGATTATTGATTATGACGTGGGTGAATAGGTAAATTCTAACGTCAACCAAAAATCTTTTATGCTAGAAATGTAAGATATAACGGCTCCTTACCTTCGCTTAATTTTTGTCCTCCGTATAGTGTCATGAAGAGGATACGCAGTAGCACAATGATTCCGAAGTTGATATCAGTTGAGGTACAGACATCGAGATCCTATACATTTGTGGTGGTTGCTTACTTTGTCATGCAAATTTTTGATTGATTTTTCTTGTTTCAATGTCCTATGTACTTCAAAGTGCGCGCAACAGCAAAACGGTACTGATTGTGGGTACTACGTAATGCGTTACATGCATGACATCATCTCAAGCTGTAATGAGTCAGATGATCTTGAGGAGGTAAGTACTGCAATAATTTCCGGAAGGCAACATGTCGCTTTGGGTTATTTTTAATCGTTTTGAATTCTGTTATGGGATTGTGTTGTTGGTTTTCTCGGTTCATTTGGCTTGTTTTAGCGAAAACTATATTTTGAAGTTCCCTAAATTATGTTTTCTTGGGGTGGGACTGGATAAACAATATTAAAATTGGATTGCGTATCGAATGCAAATCTTCTCCTATTTAATTTACATGAGTAGGTCAACAATAGGCTGTCATTAATTTTTCTTCGTGTAGAATTGCTTTCGATTGACAAATCCTCCGCAGTCATCTTAATTTGCAAAGACCAAGCAAGTCTACAGCATTTTGTAGCATATTAAGGTTGGTAATGAGATAGTAGAGTTCAAGTAGTATATTATAACATATTGATAAAAGCCTCCGTCTAAAGATTCAACTGAAATTTTCAAATGGCTCACGAGCATAGATATGCGATGACCAATGCTCCCAAATACTGGCTGCACATTTGTGGAACACAGAAAATAATGGGAATTTTGTGGTTGTGGAAAAAACATTAAAGGGATCCATGAATATATTTCAGGCCTTTAATGTATTCTTTTCCTATACCAGATTCATTATTTCTTTTATATGTGTTATGTGCAAAACGATGACCAATGCTCCCAGAACCTGGTTTTCATATAAGTGAATCACTATTTTCTGTTTTGGTGTTATATGGAAAACAAATTTTGAGAGCATTGTTCGTCGTATACCTGTGCTCGTGAATTGTCTGAAAGTTTCAGTTGAATCTTTAGACGGAGGCTTTTATCAATGTGTTATAATATACTACTTGAAGTCTACTATCTCATCAGCAACCTTTATATGCTACAAAATGTTGTAGACTTGCTTAGTCTTTGCAAATTAAGATGACTGCGGAGGATTTCTCAATCGAAAGCAATTCTACACGAAGAAAAATTAATGACAGGCTATTGTTGACCTACTCATGTAAATTAAGTAGGAGAAGATTTGCATCCGAAAGAAAGGACAATGTTGAAATTGTTTATCCACTCCCAAACCAACAACCAAACCTATTCCTTGTTTAAAGGACTATTACTTTGTTTTCAATCCTTAAATCGGCGATATTGTTAACTTTTAATGACCTATATTTTAGCATATGCATGGTATTCTGTTATTTTTATGAATTGTTAATAAGTTGTGCACATTAGAGCTTCATAAGTAGTTGCGGAATTTGTAGCTGTACCTTCAATTGTGTTGTTAATGGTTGTGATGGAGTTGGGGATGGTAATGTTACTGGAATATCAGTAACATTAAGCTGAGGTTATGTTTGTGATTGTGGTTGTGGTTGTGGTTGAGGTTGTGATTGTGGCGGTTGTGGTGGAGGTGGGTGATTGCTATTAAGGAAGTATCATTAAACTGGTTTTAAATAATTGTTTACTAGGTATTCACAAAAGCTACATGGGTTCGAGAAGGGCCTTTCAGCAAAGCACAAATAGGCGAGGTTCGCGACAAGGTTGCGACATTCTTGTACACACATTGTTTATGAAGAAGCTAGGAATATAGTAGTACATTCACTTGACTTAGTTTAAAATTGAACTTTTAGGTATTCGTAATTTGTGTATTGGTAATTTGTGTATTGGTTTACTGGACTGTTCCTAAGTCTCTTAAGCAGTTTGGCTTGGGTTAGTGGACTGTTCCTAAGTCTCTTCTGCAGTTTATTTTTTTTTCTGGTTATGTATGGAGTTGGGGTTTTGACGCTGATTGGTGGGCTGTGGAGGAAGGGTTGGTTGTGCAGCCTCGCCAGGCAGTTGAAATTTTGTAGTTTGTCTGCAGTGTGGCTGTTTGTCTGCAGTTTGGCGCATAATGTAATGGACTGTTCCTCCAGTCTTTTCTGCAGAACTGATGGTCATGCTGTGTTCTGCAGCTTTTTTGGCATTGTTTTGTGTGGTTTTTGCAGGAAAGGTTCTACTTGAGGGTCGCTGTGAGGCCTGGGCTAGGCTGTTTTGGTGCTGTTTTGCTGCTGTTTTGCAGTTTTGCTGCTTCTATGTTGCTGTTTTGCTGCTGTTTTGTGCGCGCTGCTGCAACTGTTGTTTTGCTGCTGTTTTGCTGTGCGCGCTGATGTGGCTGTGACACTGCTGTGGCTGTGCGTGACAATGCTGCTTGCTTCCGCTGAGTGTTTTTAAAGGTTTTGGGTTGTTTCGGATGGTTTATATATTTGGTTTTGTTAGGAAGGGTTTTAATTTGGTTGTTTGGATTATGTTTGGGATGGTTTATGTTAGGAAGGTGTATATATAGTAGTTGAGCCTGTGTGTTCTTGTATATAGACGAGGGTTTTTTTGGTTTTCTTGGAGCAAAACTGAGTCAGTTTTGCCGCAGAAAGCTATAGGTTGTAATTATTCTCTTTCTGTTAATAAAATGATTACATTTTTACAAAAAAAAAAAAGTTAAAAAATATTACGAAATATTAGGAGCATAAAATAATTTCAGAAAATTACCCAAAAAAAAAATGTATTATTAGCTGCGGTTATTCAATAAACCGCAGCAAAAAAACTTAACTGAAATTGGAGGGAAAGAGACATTTGCTGCGGTTATTCAGTTAAGCGCACCAAATAACCCAATTTTTTGCTGCGGTTAAAACCGCAGCAAATGAAATTTGATTTTTTGCTGCTGCTATAAGTGCTGCGGTTCAAAACCGCAGCAAATACCCAGCAAAAAACCGCAGCAAATTGCGTTTTTTGTACTAGTGAATGATCAATTGTTTTTGTCCATTTCCCCTATGACTATCGAGTATGATTTCTCTTCCTCTTCCACGAACATAGCATTGTCAGTTCCTCTCATTACCATATCTAATGGTGTGGTTGAGGAAATTACTGTCCCTCATTCTACCATGAGGGAAACGAAGGAAACCACCAAGTCGTTTGACAGTTATTTCAGCTACAACGGAGAAAGTACAAAGAGGCAAATGCAAATAAAAGGGTTGGAGAGAATAGCCAGATTTAAACTGAGGACTCAAAAGATCCCAGGAGGGCAAGTCAAAATAATTCAGAAATTCATGCCAGATCCATTGACTATTGTGCATCTAGGATGTTTAGGAGAGTTTAGATTATATACGTGATACTAATGTTATTCGTGCCTCAGCCCTATTTATTTATACAACTATTTAGCAATATTGTATTTTGTGTCAATTTTTTTAAAAGCAAGACATAGTATGTTATTTATAAATTAACACTAGTACAAAAATCCACTTTTGTTGCGGTTTTTTTAGGGGTATTTGCTGCGGTTAAAAACCACAGCACTTGGAGCAGCAGCAATAAACCAACATATTATTTGCTGCGATTGAACCGCAATAAAAAAATGGACTTTTTGCTGCGGTTATTCACAAAACCGCAGCAAATAAGCACCCAAAAAATTTTTTTTTTTTTTTTTTGCATTTTAAAGCAAAATTAGAAGCTGAAATGTTATACATACATAGAATCAATTATTTTCAATTGAATTACACTTCTATCACAAAAAAAATACACTTCTATCACAAAAATACATTTGAAATTTAACTTAAACAAGATTGGTGATGAACTTGTCGGTGAGTGATTGGAGAAGTAAAGCATACAGCAGCGCGGTCCGAGAACCAGTAGCAACAGCATTATAGCAGCAACACAGCGGCAGTGGAAGGTCATTAGATAAAGAGAAGAGCAAAGAGAGCAACAGAAAAAAAAAATGTATAAATCGTACCCTAATTCATTCATTCAACTATATCTATACATTCATTCAACTATTCCTATTCTTATTCATTCGTTCAAGCATTACCATTCATGAATAAACCCATTCATTCATTCATAAAATCAATCATAAGCTCAATCTCATCTAAATATCACATTCAAGCATCCATTAATATACTCACTCAACCATTCTTTTGTTCAATCACTTATTTATATAGTAGCTAGTCTCATTCAATCATTTATTTTATATAGTGTTCTCATTCATAACTCATACATAAACAAGCAAAATTCATCCACAAGCATTCATATATTCATCATTCAACCAACATCACGACAAGATTATTTATGTTTATATACATAATCTCCATCAGGGAAGTGGTTACGATCACCTACATTCGAGTTAGGCTACTTCAACAGGTTTTTAAGCCTGGAGCAACTCAAACCTCAATGATGTTGACCATGGTCATCACTTGAGTCCCTTCATCATTTGGAAATAATTAGTGTCTTATGAAAAAGGACTCATTTTTTATCAAGCAATTGTCGGACTATAAGGGACTCGATCATCATTCAACAATTGCATCACCATAAGAGATGCAATTGTCTGACCATAAGGGAATCAAGTAAGAAGCAACACATCAGACCACAAATCAATAAACATCAATCATAAGCTCAATCTCATCTAAATCGATAAACATCAGTCATAAGCTCAATCTCATCGAAATATTTCATTCAAGCATCCATTAACATACTCATTAAACCATTTTTCAAAATCTAATTCATTCATTCAAGCATTACATCCAAACATTCCCTCACTATCCAAAATATTGCATACAAAACAACAAAATAGCACAGTCACAATAATATACATGTGATTTTGCTCCGTATTCTAAAAAAAAATATTAGAAAAAGCACTATGATTAGTTGGTTGTGTAGGCCATTATTTTAATATACTCCTTACTTATTTTTTGTAAAACATTATTTTATCATGTGACAAGAATAAGAACATATAACTAAAGGTTTGTTCTACTGCCACATGACTAATCGATTATGAACAAATTTTTTATTAATAATTGATATACGTGGTTTATGTTGTGTTTTTCCCCCATTTTCGGTTGATTCTTGTGCTAAATAGTTAAGTTTGTGGCTTTGTTTTGATTAAATATCGTATTTCAATGTTATGTTATGGAACGGTTTTAGCTTCTTTAGTTGACTTTTAGAACCTTTTACGGTTTTTTTATACTTTTCGGTTATTACGCGTGGTTTTCGGTTTTGTTTATATGTTACAGGAGCGTAATAGAGAGTTATGAAGTCATTGGAGGCTAAAACGAGTCAAAATGTGCTTACCTCGGGATGCGTGCCAAGTTACGAGAAGTTACGAACGAGATTCGAAGAATCGAGCGAAAAATAAGAAAGATCGTCAAAATATGGGCGTGCAAATTCCATGCGGGCGCAGCCTTAAAAGCTCCCTTGACCTATGCGCCCGCATCATAGATCAGCAAGTTCAGAAGTCCCAAAATACACCACCTGCGGGCGCAGGGAACAAATGTATTTTGTTCTATGCGGGCGCAGGTGCAAGCGTTTTGGCTCCGATTTTTCTTTCTGTGCGGTTTTTGCTCGTGGGTTTTAATTTATTAAAAACCTAATTACTATATATACTTATTGTAAAGGGGGCACGAACCTAACTAGTTTTTATCATATTTTTAGACCTAGGATTCCAAAATCACTTTTTCTCTCTAGAATTTTAGGTTTAATTATTTTGTTCATGAATTCAAGCTTTCAATCAATGCAATTCAATCTATATTTTGGTAATTTCTTTCCTTATGCTTTTCAATCCTTTTAATTTCAGGTATCTCTTTAATTTCTTAGTTTTTAGTTTAGATTAATTAGTTTTGTTGTTTTTGTTCTTAATTTAGTTTTATTAGTAATTAATTTAGTTTTATTAGTAATTAATTTAGTTTTAATTAATTCCTTGTTCTTGATCATGTTGTTTAAATTCAATTTTACTTTTGTTCCCTTAATTATGAGTGAGTAGTCGTTTTCTCTAGGGTTAGGGGATCTATGATCATGACTTGAATTTAAATTAAGTTTTCTAATTAGTTCTTGGCTTCTAATTGAATTCCTATTATTGATTTCTAGCGATTGCAATTAAATTGTGGCCAGATTTAGTTGTAAGTTAGGTTATTGTTGAAATCGAGGCCGAGAGGTAAGATTACCACAATTAGACCACTGAATAATAGGCAAAAACGAATTTATGCGAGCGAGAGCCGGTAAAGGAGTTTTGAGGGAGTCTAAGTTCGAGAGAATTAGTGAGCCCTAGTTCAATGAATGCCAATGAATTGGTTAGTGAGCGTTAATTTAGTTTGTTGGTTGATCATAGTGAACCGATAGCCCTAGGTTTCCATTAATAGAGTTTAATCGTAATTTTCCCGTCATTTCTTTAGTTTCAATTCTTAGGATAGTCTTCTTAGTTCTAGAAACCATTTACCGAAATTTCCACCAAGGCCCATTACACACTTTAGGATTTTTAGAGCTAGTAGGATTTAATAGCTTCCCTGAGGATTCGATCCCTACTTCCCTAGCTATATTACTTAGTGTTGTTCGGTTATTTTTGAGAGGTGTGCGACAACCTGCATCAATAATAAACAAATCTTATAGAGATTTTTGTATGAACTCTAAAATTTACTTTTTATTTTATTGCAACAAGGAAGTTAAGAAAGGGGGAATCAGAGAAACAAGACCGCGAAAATAGAACCAAGCCAAACAACTATCACTTGTCAAAGGAATTATTTCTTATGAAAACTTGTAATGACTTCATGAAAACTTACACTCAGTCTCAGTCAGTTACTCACACACTCAGTTGCTCACACAATCACCCTCACTCGGTGACTCACACAGTCACTTACACTCAGTCACTCAAACACTCAGTTAAACTAGGAAACCCCCTTTAAAAAATTCAACCAGGATACAACCCTTATCTTCAGCAAACATAACTTGAAAATTTCCTCCCTAATGACATCTATTATAGAGTCGCTTCAATGCTTCATTTCCGACATTTAAGTTTCCTTGAGATAGAATCAATTAAACCAATTCATAAGAGAGAATTCACAACAAATAGATGTTTTACATCCACAGTGTGTCACCAATTTGCACATAATGGCAAAATAAGTTCAATAATTCCATTCCAGCAACAAACAGCAAAAATTTAGCAATAGCACAACAATTTACATAAAATAATTAATGTAGTATTATAAATAATGGACGACAAAATGCAGCCTCTCTCACTTTACTTCTCAGCAGGTCATATTCATATAGGCGAGTTGGATATGCTGCTAGAAGCCTACATTATACATGTATAAATGCTTGCAATACATTAAGCAGAGCATCTGAACNTAATACATTAAGTAGAGCATCTGAACTATTGAACATTGAGATATTTCACTCTCACAGCTCACAGAGAGACTGGCTCACTCACACTCTCACACTCTGAATCACTCACTCACAGTCTTACCCACACACTCACACTCTCACCCTCACTCAGTCTTACCCACTCACTGACACAATCACACTACGTCAAAACCACCAACACAGAACCATTCCGAAAAACCCCAACACAAAACCATTCTAAAAAAACCCCCCAACACAGATCCAAAAACCCAAGTCGAAAACCCAATAACAAAAGTCGAATCAACAAAAAATATCAGAAAACCCAATAACATTTTAAGAAGAACAAACAACAATCACGAAAAAAAAAAAAAAAATCAAATAAATTGAAACAATAAAAAGTCAAATAAAACCTTAAAAACCAACCATCATGTCGAAATCACCAACAATTTGTCACCTGATTCTCTTGACCTTCGAATGAGAGATCTTCGATCTTCAAACAAAATCAGAAAAAAAAAAAAAAAAAAATCATAAAAAACAACTAATTTAAAACCGCAAAAAACAAACCCAAAAAAGAGATATTTTACCTCTTATGTGAGAATGAGAAAGAGAAGAGAATGAGAATGAGAGAGGAAAGAGGCGAGAATGAGAGAAGAAAGAGGCGAGAATGAGAATGAGAGGGAAAGATGCGAGAATGAGAGAGGGAGTTAGGGTTAGAGAGATTAAGAGGGAGAAAGATCAGAAAGAAGGGGAGGTGGAAAAATGAGGGAGTAGCTTTATATAGGTGCTAATATTATGGGCTTAGGCTAAGAGTTATTTTAGCCGGTTTTGGGGTTGGATTATTTGCTACGGTTGAACCGCAGCAAATAGCATAAGAAAACCGCAATAAATAACTATTACTATTAATATATATATACTATTTGCTGCGGTTCTTTAAAAATCCCAAAGAACCACAGCAAATGTGGCGCAGCAAAATCCAATTTTTATACTAGTGTAAGGATAATATGTGAGTATTATATTATTAATGTTCCATACTCCCTATTAAAAATGAACTAGAATGTACCCGTGCAACTGCACGGGTTACATTATAATGGAATGGTATAATAGTAATATAGCTAAAATTTTAGGATGTATTACAGTATTAGTAATTGGGATAATAAAAAGGATATCTAGAATGTAGGTATTACAATTATAGTGATATCTTCGAACAATTTCATAAAATAACATACTTTTGAAAAGTGGTTGTATCAAAAGTTTTTCAACTCATCACTTCAGCTTTTCAATCCTTAAAAAACATTAATAAACTGAGCAATCAATCAATATTAAGATGCAAAAATATGATTTTGGTTTTCATGGGAACTCTTAATTGATGAAGTGGTGATCAAACATCCATAAAAAATAATTCCTTAAAATTTATTTATTCATTTATTTATTTTTTACAATTCAACCTATCATCAAACATTAATGTTGCAGGTATGTAAATATATACTATTTCTTTTTACAATTCAACCAACCATTAAATGTTAATGTTGCATGTGTGACAATAAATCAATGAGTAGTAGGAACTTTCATTGAGTTTAAATTTTATTTTATTTTATTTTTTTTTTTGGTGGGAAAACAATTTAAAAAAGAGGTGGTTTTTTTTTTTAAGTAAAGATAACTTCCCAAAAAAAATTTAAAAAAATTAAAAAATATATTAGGTTAATGAGAGGCCTCCATTTAGTTAAAATAATTTCGAAAAATTAACAAAAAAAATATAACAATTGGTCTTTAATTAATTTAGTTGAAATTTAAATATCAAACACAATTAATAATAAATTACACTTAATCACTAAATTTTAATATATATTTATATATATATATATATATAACCCATATTTATTTATTTAAAATGAAAATATGGCAAGAAAGGAACAACAAATAAGGAAAGTATTCTAAAACAAAAAAAATAATTGTGAAGTTTTGGAGGGAAAAACCTTTATGAGGTGTTTACATCTATTAACTCTTATTTAAGTGGTTTTGTACAAGTTAATTTCAATTTTACTCATTTTAATTCAATTCATTAATTCACTAGTCAATTACTTATATCACTTTTATTCAAGTCATTTTCAAATTAAACTAGCTTTGGTTCCTGGGCGTTGCCCCGAGTCATTTGATAAAATTTTTTTTTTTAAGATTTCTTTCATTTGTTTTGCCTTTTTCATCAAAATATAAAATATTGTAATTATATATTAATTTAATTTAATTTTGTAACAAACTGAAATGTTGAGTGAAAAAATAGGAGTATTATTATAAGATATTTATAATAGATAACCATGAAATATTTGATAAATGCGATATAAAAGTTTCAAATAATTGCGAATATAATGTGAGTTTAATATGTTTATTGATAAAGAAATAAAATATAGATTTTACATTTGAACTGTTGAACTGTTGAACACATAATTTCAAAAGAAATTTAATGGGTCCAAATAAAAGATCAATTATGATATTGACAAAAGGATAAAATGAACATTTAATTATCATAAAAAAATATATTCATTATTATCCATTTTTCACATGTTTTATTTATCAACGTTAAAAAGGAATTATTAATTTCAGTGAGATATTACTTTTTATGATATGCATGTTATAATAGTTTTATTGTGGAAATATTGACAATAATGACATATAGCTTAATTGGTAAGTAATGTGTCTCACATGTCAAGGTAGATACAGTTATTATTATATTATACTTGAATTTGTGACATAAACCAAACAATTGTACTCCGTACGCTTAATTGTTGGTTTGTCGAATGGTTGCAAGTTGAGTAAAGAAAAAGTCGTCTTCAAAACAAACGATATCGACCGTAGATTTCTTTTAAATATTATTTAATACGTTAATAATCAATAAAGCCCGTCTAGCTCAGTTGGTAGAGCGCAAGGCTCTTAACCTTGTGGTCGTGGGTTCGAGCCCCACGGTGGGCGCCTAATTTTTGCAAATTTTTTTTTTAAATAAAAAAATTAATTGGGACATTATCAGCTAGATAATAATCTTGCACAATTGCACTAGGGGTGTTCGACAATTGCTTTCGTACTGGTGTAGGTCAAAATACAATTTAATTTAATCATTAGTGTTTGATAAATTAGTGGTGAAAGATAGCTTTTACCTTTTGAAGTGATGTTTCTCGAAAGCTAATAATGTTAGATTTTCTTATATTAGAACTATACTAGTACCTTGGATGGCGCTGTGTTGATCAAGCTTTTGCATGACTAGCATCAATTGTAACTTATAATTGTTGTAATTCTACTGAAGCACAAAGATATTGTAATTGGATTGATAGGATGCCAAAATTGATGAAACAAAATACAAAGAAGATGCTTGCACTAAGAAATGAGGCTTGTAATTATATATTTAGATGCATTTTTAAGTTTAGCACATGCTTTATAATAATGAGATCATTTATTTAGATTTTGGTTATACAATTAATTAACCCTCATACTAAACTTTGATCCTTCATCTTATTCATCCAATACAATAAACAATCACAAAACAGAAGCCTTCTTGAGAATCAAAATCACAAGATCACATACATTATATTCAAATAATCATCACACAAAAGAACAGAAAAAATAAAAGAAAATTTCACCACCATTACACAAATACGTGAATATGTCTCCAATCACCTCATATAGTTAAGGTACCCATTAGAAAGCTAGGATCAAAGAAGAGCCCACAAACGCGCCAACTGAACCCACAAAACTCAAGGCAAAAGAAGAAGCACCATTAGGTGGAGGGTTAGACTCAGCTGATGGAGCTAGCCCAGAGGAGCCATCATCAGCTGGAGGGGAAGCCACAGGTGGATTCTCAGGTGATGTAACAGGTGGCTGCTGCTGTTCATGTCTACTTGTAGATGGTGCGGGTGCAGGTGGTGATGAGGCCTTGTTGCCGCTTCTATCAGCCATAACAACAACCACAATCTTCTCATTTTTGTTGCAGTTGTCTTTGTTGCCACTAATGAAGTAGTGTGGACCTGAGTTCTTCAACTTGAACTCTGTGTGCCCATCTGTGAACTTGGTTATTGGCGACGTTGTATTGCAGTTGTCGTAGTCTTCTTTCAATACGTGCAGCACTGAGTCTCTTGCTGATTGGTACACAAACACTAGAAAACATAGATGATAAACAATCCATTGTCAGTCAATTAGTTTGAGACTTACAAAATTGTCATGCTAGCCCTTTAGAGGTTAAAACTAGGAACATCGGTCTTTGTATATTCACAATATTAGGCCGCAGGGTGCTGTTAGATTCGTTTCAATGTGTTGTTTCAAATTATTAACTCTTTATAATTAATATTTGAGTGTATGTCACTACAATAGTAGCTAGATAGATGTTACTATATATAGTACGTATGTATGTTAGTAATGATTTAATGAACGAATGACAATGATTTGGAAGTGGAAAACATTTGAGCACATAAGAGATAGATATGCATGTGATTGAATGAGTTACATTTTTGAGTTTCTCCTAGTAGTAATTAGTTTTCGAAAATGATCAAAAGGCGAAAAGAGCAAAGAAATTGAAATCATTAATAGTCGACTTACATAACGAGTCACCAATTTGGAATCGATTCTTTTCAGCCCATTGATTTAAAGCATTACCGTTATCAGGAGGAGCACACCAACCATTAGAACCACCAACAGTAAAAGAAGTAGCCTCACCTCTCTGCATGAAAAGTGCAAGACTAACTAGCCCTATCACATGCACTACATTCATAAACTTAACTTTAGACATGATGATGTAAATTAAATGATGAAGGAAAAAAAAGGTTACTCTCTTTGTCCCTTTAATCAACCAACAAGCGAAAAAAAAAAAAAAAAAAAAAAAAATTTGATTAGG